>JAOBRD020248046.1:0-24295 GCA_027575215.2 Hydrozoanthus sils
ACAAAGAACTATGACCCTACCCTTTTGATGCTCACTTTCACTGATGACCCTCCCCTCTGAGGTCCCAACCCTCCCCCCCCCCCCCACCAAAAACGTACCTTCCCTAATAGTACTCTTTTGAGATTGTAGTTACACTCCTTTGATATTATAATCGCACTTTTTGAGCAGCCAATCACAGTACAGAGAATGCGGTCAGATTTAGAAGTGTGGAAAAAACATTTCGTTGTTTCCTAAGCGAGCATTTAGTGTATCTTGTCTGACATGCTTGAGCTGATAAGTAGAGCCAAGCGTGGCTTGAATAGGTATATGATCAATTACAATAGACCTCTCTCAAATTAATATGGCTGTAAAATCTGGTTAGGACTGGTAACATGTAAGTGAGGTCGTATATAATCCTCGTTAGTAAAGAAAGTCTACTCTCCACAATCCTTCACCAATTTGAGTTCCTTATGAAACATCTATTAATGTACAGTAGGCTAACGTAAAAGATCAGGCAGTACACTGTGGACTTTGTTTACTGATAAATCATTTACGACCTCACTTAATTACATGCACATGCTCCCAGCCCTATCCTCGGCTGACAGCCAAAAGACCAATTATTTATATGAACATTTGAAATAACTGTCTTGACTTCTTAGGTCTTTCGTTAGTTGTATGAGAGAAAACAAGAACTATCGATACTAACTATACCAAAGTTTAGAATGATCGAGCAAACCTTGTCTTGTCGCCACCATTATACCAGCTGAATGAATCTTGATTTTTTTTAAAGGTTATCAGAGTTAACTTTTAACTGACTTCTTTGTACTTGTTATCACCAGCTGGCTTATATCGTTGCTTGTCCTGGAGGCTTTTAAAGCAACAGTTTTCTAACATTGTGAGAGTAATCAATCTATTTTTAGAGGTGCGCAACTGACCCGCAAATAGAATCGATCACTTAACTCATCAAGAGGAATAAAATTATAGGTGACTTTGAGGAGTTTCCAGCAATCGATTCAATCATCTCTCAGTAGCTCACGATTGTTTGGAAACCAATTATGATTTACTGAAGTTTATTCTCGATGTTTCCGGGTTTTTTTTCGAGCTGAAGTACTTCATTGCCTTCCATCTGGAAAGCAGAAATTGCATGTTAAAACAAGATTTCTCAAGAAAAACCTGTACATGTTAATTTCTAGGTTATTTGTTTATTTGTACCATACATAAGCATATTTTCCATTGAAAAAGAAAAGAAATTAAAAATGTAACAGGTAGTAACTCCCTGAAATAACTCAAAGCCAATGGTATCAGATAGTCGATTAATAGCTCAAAATGTTTTAAAAACAAACCGTTGCGCTGGTGGAACTCAGACCATATATAATGGTATTATAACAAACTCAAGCACAAAGACAACACAATAGTATAATAATTATAACATGTAAGTTAGAAAAAGAAATCAAAATAGCATAGGTAACAAACATGTTTTTCAAAGAGCCCATTTGATTTGAAGTATGACTTAGTAAATCTAGCCTTTGTAGATTTTTTTTAATTTCTTGAGAGAAACAAAAATATATTTAAATATATACATATTCGCCGTTTTTGAGGCGAGCTTCGCATCCATAGATGTAGAACCGCTCATTTTGTCGTGTCATGTTTCGACTCCCAAAACGCGCCATTGTGAGCCGTCTTTTCTTGAGGGCTTCAGCTATGTTTGAAAATATGTAATGTCCCATACAACTAATGAAAATAATGAATAATTTATACGACCAATTGATTTGAATGATAGAGTGAAGTGTTGGTAACGTTGAAATGTTTAATTTAATATGTTGAAATCCTCCAAAACTGATTACATGAAGACTATGAATCCTAGAATTAACCAACACGACATTTGTTGTGTTTGGAGCTGAAAGGATTGAAAACAAGATTAGATTTAAAAAGGGATTTGGCTGGACTCACGAAAGCATATTGCAGGTCGAATAAATGAACCTTGCGCATGCGCCCTTGTTTTCGTTCTAATATGCCAAATACCGGGTCGCAACCTCACTCTATCTTGGATTCCCGGGATTCGTTTTAGTTCTCTTGATTTTGTTTAGGGACTGCACCAACGGTGTAGTGAAAGAAGATCACGCAAACATTCAATTCCAGGCAAGGCGCCGCGCCCGGGGATCAAACGTCAGTAATGTCAGAGAGAAAATGAAATGGTAACACGCAAGAATCGCAAAGACGTCGCAACCCTTGTTTCGAAATACCTTTCTTGATTTTTCAAAAATGAGAGACTCGAGGCAGACTGATAACTTAATTTTTTTACTGCTTCAATACTTTTTCGAGACTCGCAACTTTGTAAGTACAACGCCTAGTTCTCAGGTGAGTTTGTGCACCATTGCCTAAGGCAAACTTTTCAAGCACGTCTTGCAGCTGTTAATAAAACTGAAGAGATTTGGAAGATATAAGCTACTATTTGTCCTGAGATGAAGCCACGCAGTCAACCGAAGTAATTTCATTTTTGTTCCAAACCCCTTGAACTACCCGTAACTGAAACGTCACTGACCTCTCTCCCACGTGGTTGCATGGGCAGGAGGGTTGATTTCATCAAGATAACATCGAATGGGTGCAGGCGATTACGCGAGCCTCCCGCCATGTTTCTATCCTTGATTTACTTTTCTAGTGTCCCTTGTCAAAGAAACTATGCCTGTGTAATTTATCGATCAGGCGGGGCCGCGTAATCGTCTTGTACTGTTTCGATATCATCTTGATAAAATCTACCCTTCCTCCAACCACGTGGGAGAGAGAGAAAGAGAGCAGCAATACAATTAAGCATACTTACATACTTATGCGTGTAGTAAGTTAAAGAGCGGCAACAGCCTCTCAACATTCGACTCTAAGCATCTATATTTATTGCCTGAAATGCAAAACATGTTTAAATGTTCTATAACAAGCGTGTATATTTTGCTTAACGCAATCTGTTGAAAAAATTAGACCTCGTTATCAGAGTGTATATTAAATGCACTTGTTTATATCATATCATATCAGCCACCACTCGAAGCCATTGACTCTTTGAGATTAAATTTAGAACGACTTCAAAAGATGAGGTAGCTATATGGGATTGCTGACCTTAAACACAAGATCGATATTGTCTCATTTATGTATTATTACACACCGATTAGCCGCAATATTTCACTCAAGTTTGGTTCATCTATATTGTATCTCCACAAAATTGTCACATTAGATAGCAATCGCAGGTCTAAATAAACATCGATTTTCTAAGTTCATGTTTTTGTTTTTGTGGCTGAGTGCCTTAAGTAACAACTGTACGGAGCACCGGTAGTGTGGGGAGGATATTTTCTGACCTTTGTGTTGATATTTTTTGAAACAACAATTTAACAAGGTGGACGGACAGTCCGTGCGCGCCGCAAATTCCTTTTAGTTGTAAAGATTACAAAATAGTTTTGTTAGGTCGTGCTTGTATGGTAAATTTAAGTAACTATTTTAAGAGGCATGTAAACAGTTACTTTGTGCCAATAACTACTCAGCACACTGCGGTTATACAGATGCTCCTGGCATACATTTACTAATTTATTTAGCATCTGAGAAACGTCGGCATTCACAAAGCGCAAAGTTATCTGTCGGATGAATTGTTTCCAAATCGCAGACGATATATATTTTTCGTGTGTCTACTCAGATAAGGCAGCCATTAACTTCAAAGGGCTTTATTGTAATACCTTTTATTTTCACCCTTGTAGCAAAATTTCCCTCTTGGAAATGAAGTGAGTGAGGCGCGAAACAAACGTTTCCAAAGATTTTGAAGCATCCAGATTGCGAAAAGGTGTACCAGGGTTAGTGACCGATACTGATCACGTAACCCGTCCTCTGAGCAAAATACCGGCCTGGGGTATCGAGTTCGCTGTGACTTCTTCAACCAAACAAAAACCGCGACGTGTGATTGGGACTTACACGATACAAGCAAAAAAGGCTGACTGATTCAACGAAGCACATTGAGTGTTAAGCTAGTCCGAGCAATGAATATGTACGCTAGAGGCTTTCCATACAGCCAGTATAACACGCCGTACCCTGTCCATCCGCAACCAAACCCGCACGCTTATCGATCGTACTATTATAATGCACCACCGTGCCCGTTCAACACCATACACACCATCAATACACCACAAAACCCTCCTTCTTGCTCGACCTACGGGAACCATATCACTACCGTTGGTTACACGGCTGAGCCTTTAAGACAGGACATGAACAGGGTCATTCCCACGCCATTGCACAGTACACACGTTCAGGACCATCTATCAAAAGAGAAGGAAATGTTTGCCGAGCCCATCGAGAAATTAACGGAAAATTGCGAGAAAGGTAAGGGCGATAAGCTTATAGTTTAATGTGACAAATTTCACACCTTTTCAAATGCCTCATTTGGATTATAAGGCGAGAATTCGCCGCAATATTCAACTAGCTTGATTATTGTCTATTGCTTACGAGTCTTTGCAAAGTCATCATTTGTCACTTAAAGGAAAATTATTCCTGCATTTTCTTCTGTTAAATTTTAATGTAGAAATAATTCAATATTGGGATATTGGTTCTCGACGAGACCCAACTTATCTGAACAGACTTACAAGTAAAGGAAACTGACGATTGCCCAGTACTGTTTTCAAGAACAAAGTTTTTCACCTGTTTTTCGTACATCGGGTTTTCTAGTGATCTACCAAACTCCCTCAGAAGCGGAAATGCGCTACCGACACTACGGAAATTTCAAATAGATAACCCCAATCACACTTAACTGAAAAAGACTTTAGAAAATAATACAAGAGTACAAAAACTGATTTTTAGTCTTGTCACTTGATAGTTAACTCTGAAGTGAAACTATTTGGCTTACGCTCGTTAGGAAACAGAACCAAAGCCCTCAACATCGTCAATCATATCCGACTGAGAGTTTAAAAGATGGCAAAAAAAGTGCAGCAAGATTGACAGAAGATAATTTCATTATAACCCACTCAGTTTCGTGCAAGAAATTTTTCTTCTGATCCCGTCGAGAAAATGAACACACACACAGGAAGTACGCGCACTGATAAGTGTTTTGTGGATGTATATACCTGGAATCCAAAACTTCTATAAAAGTATAAAACAATTTATGTTCTCAGTAAGAAGTGCATTGGAATTCCCAATGGGTTCAGTAAACGCAAGGTCAAAAATATTTAAAAGATTAATTACTGCTTTAGATTATCGTATATTCAGTAAATCAAAGAGTTTATGATGCCGCTATTTACCAGTACTTTTACTACCCAGGTTCTTCTTCGCTCGTAGGTATACTTCACCACATTTGGCTTAGACTATAACAAGCAATTTTATCAGCTACATTTTCACTGTAGAAATATGTAGCCTAGAAAAGAAATAAAGTAGACTAACTTGCTAGAAAGAAATACAGAAACAAGAACTTAACTTTACACAGTGTTTCAGAATAAACTGCTTCTGCTATCCATAACATTTCTACTTGATTGGTATCGGAATCTTTGACCCCAATTCGTTAAATATTTCACTCCAAATGATCATTTTAGTATGTTTCTTTAAAAATGTCAAATTTTGTGTTACTTTTGAGTTTAGTAACTTCTCAAGGTCTCTTTTCTTTAACTTTTTCTTGATTTTGAATTTTCGGTGCACGAGGAATTGCCGGTATGATATGGATTTACTGACTAAGGAATTTTCTCGGAGTTTCTTCGAAAAAGAAGATTCGAAGGTTCAGTTAGTAACAAGAGAAATTTATTTTTGTTACAAAAAGATAAAAACATAAAAACACCATTTAAAAGTAAGTCAAAACTAAAACAGGCGCAAAATGTTAGCTTTATGCTATAAACCTTAAACGACAGAAGGTTTACTGAAGATCTCCGTACTGGTTTATTTAGTTGGTTTGTGAGGTGATGTTTAGTTTTTAGCCCCACTGAATTCTGTTTCTTTATTGGAAACCCGTATAAACACTTGCACTTACTCAGTAGATTTTGCAAAAACCATTAAAAATTTCTTTAAATTTTAATAAGGCATATAATTTCTATGCAAAGTCGTCCTTCAAAAAGCACTGAGATATTCATGAAACTGTCTGATTGCTACAAAGGCGGTACTGTCTTGCAAAAACCTCATTTTCTACATGAAAATATTTGAATAGCAAACAACTAAGTTTTGGTGCAAGATACATTTATCACGTAAAGCAAATCCAAACTCGTTCGATTCGCTTCCAAGAAATTACGAGAAGGAACAAAACTTTGTATTCGTTTTTGTTTTTGCTTTCGTTTTGAAGAAAGTTCAAAGGGTGTAACTTGCTTACTTTCCTTTCTAACAACCGTGTTCAGTTTCTAAAGAGCCTTCATCATAAAAGTATCGAAGCTGATTTTTGCATTTTTTCCTCCTTTTTTTTTTTTTGCTGTACTGCTTCTTTTCAGTTTTATTTTCTTTTTAGTAACAGTCTCTTTCAATTATATCGGCAAGATCAATCGCACTGTACGGGTCAGAGGTAACGACATAAAAGCCATCTGAAAATTCACTTTACATCAAATGATATGCAACCATCGGAACCGATAGAAAGCCCAGCTGCGGCGGAAAAAAGCGTAATAATTCCAACAAAATTTAATCAAAGTTTAGAGCCGGCATTATACAAAACTAGTTGTTGTACTGTGTCAGAAAATGAGTGATCGCAATAAATGGAATAACTATGCGGTGTTCTAAGTCGCGGTTTAATGGTGTACCGAAACTATTGGACATATGGGGTGTTTAAGAAAATATATTTCTCGTTGGCAATATAAACAAAAAATAAAACGGGACGGCACTTGTAGAAGTAACTCTTTTGTTAATGAACAAAACGTGTGTTTATACTATATGAAAGATCTTGTTATTGCAATGTATCTTTCTTTTAATTGTGCTATATTGGGCTATAACAGCTTCAGCATCAGGTCTCGTTTTATGAGTTAAAGTAAATGCTAACAAGAACATTTGGCAATCACAAACCCGTAATAGGTACAATAATGGTGACTGCCGGAACTGAATACGGAACAACATTCACACCAGGAAACAAGTCTTTACAACAATCTTACAGTCTCAACACCTTTCGAGCATGTTTTAAAAACGTAATTAACATGTGTTTTCCATTACAAGAAACGAAAGGTTCCGAAAAGTTGAATATACCACTTTCGCTAAGGTAGACAGATATTCTTCGTCACTCCTTATCGCATTATCAAAACATGTTTTACTCAACTAACCAAAAAAACTCATATTCAAAACAACTGCAAAACAATCATAGTAACAGCGATGAGACTTTAGGCTTCTTGTTATAAAGAAACGAAGAAGAAGAAACTTGAATGGCACAAAAAAAGCTTCTGTAATTTTTAAAGGACAAGTGGAAAACGTCTGGAAAAGTAATCTGGTGGCGCGGCGCTGCGAGTCATCAAAATATCATTAAATCGTTTACCCCTCGTTTCATTTACCCGAAGAAGCGACATCATCTATTGCGGTTCGGCGAAACTTGAACAAAACTTTGAGGGAGACCGAGATTCCTAATGACAACCATGTGGGAAACTGGTGCGAGTGACTGCAGTTCTTTCGGGTGAGAATAGCTCAAACAGCGACCGACACACGTATGAAAATACACCGAACAGCACCAAGCTCTAATGAGTGTTCTGATAATAATCGTTTGTTTGAAAGTGTTTGGTGGATCAATCAAAATTGCATTTTCTAAAAGCTAAGAAAGGAAACTGACGTACATTGCGCCATAATTCAACTCGCGCGATAAACGGTTTGTCTTGTCAATTTCTTGGAAGTTTCATCATGTGTCCCCTGAAATAAAATAGTTGCTATAAAAGAACATGAAATTGATTCTAACTAATTTTCAACATTTCGTTGGTTTCTAAACTTTACGGCAACAAACACAACAACAGCATTAAAGAACACATTGTCATCGATGACCGCGCAAGGTTGTAGTTTAGAAGCAGCATTGAAAAATAGCGAGTTTGGATCTGATTATAATAAACTTGAATTTCAATATAATATTTTACTGAATATTCAAACAGTAAACAAAAGCATTGGGTCGATTGCTTAGTTCCTAAACGCGTGACTAAATATGATGGGTCTTTTACGGTTAAAGTTATCCAAACCAGTAATTAAATAACTACACAGAGCCATAGACGTATTAACCTGGCACGTCAGGTCTTTACTCGAACATCAAGATCAGTTCGTCCACTGAAGTCGTAAAAGAACAACTAAAAACTTTTTGTAGTGTAGAAAATTTTTTCTATACTAACAATTTCTTTTAATGAAAATGCTCTTTGGACATTGATAACTATTTGGTGCCGGTTTGAAATAAGATTGAATACTGCGTGAAATTCATTATATACATATGTATGTCTCACTCAGTCCCATCTTTTCAACAAGGGTGTTTGTGGCCAGGTGGCAAGATACTTGTTCACTGCTCAATGTCTAATATTGTTTCAGTTTTATCTCATCACCTTCTTAGATTTTGTTACCCGGGAATGAAAAGTATAGGTGCTAGTAGTAGTTCCTCAAAGTGCCCATTTACTAAGTCTCTCGCATGCGGATGAGTACAGTATGTGTCCAAAATGCACGCCATTATTTTCTACTTTAAAGAGTTTTTTTCCAGGACGTCAGTGCAGCGTCTGTCCAATGCATTACGGTGCTTACCATCCTAAATTTTTTCAGCTCTAGAAAGTATTCTAAAAAACGTAAAACTAAAAGACGTCTGACGCCCTGTTTGTCCAGCGCGTGGATGGGTGGTTGTCAACAAATGAAAATTTGAGCAAAATTTGTGAAAGTTTACCTAAAACTTACTCTGTAAAAAGTACTGTTAAAATGCTAAAATAATTCAATGAATTTCAAAGGAAAGAGAAGAGCCGTCAAAATACTCAGTTCTAAGGCCAATATCGCTCACCATGCTTCGTACCCAGAATACAACACTAGTTTTCAATTCAAAATTGCTAGATTCTACTGGTTAGCATCATTCACGTGATATACCTTTCCATGGCTTGTATTGATTGATTTTACTCATTTTCACTCATTACTTTGAGCCCCGAAATGCGAGCAGCGTAATCTCCGTATACCCATGTAAAGATTTCCCCGTGCGTCTCTCAGATGCCAGGTTGATTGGGATTTTCATTAGTCGACCTGTGGACTGGTATTTAGATAATATAAGAGAGTCGAAAATTGCCTGCGGTAGACCTTCGACTTGTTCCGAATCTTTCTCGAATGCATACGAAGATTTTGAAGAGCTCAATCGAAATCTCACTCGCAGAAATTTAACTTACCATAGGTAGCTGCCAAGAGTCAATGTATTTAGAGTCAGTAATTTTGCATCTAACTATAATTATACAGGCCCTTGGCTAAACAATTGTTCTAAAAGTTCAAGGTGCCCTCAGCTCCGCTTCAGGAAAATGTTCCTTCTTCGAACAATTTTCAAGCTGGCATCGATGCAAAGGCGTGTCGATACTCTTAAGTGGACTACAATACTGTCGGTACATTGCATAAGACAACGCCATAGAATAATCTTTTTTTACCCTAGGTTAGCATGCTTAGTTAGCTTGACCTAGTTAAGAAATGAAATGAGATAAAAACAAACAAACAAAAAAGTAAACAGAAAGAGGTAAATCAGTTGTTTATGTTGCATAGTAAGAATGTTTCAAACTCAAAAACGCAGGTATAACGCGTTTAATGAGCTGCTTTAGATTTATACTAAAAGTCAGTTTGAATTCTTGAAAGACTTGACAGAGTAAGGTAAGACAAAACAAACTTGGTAAAAACAACAAACGTTTTCGAGCATTAGCTCATCTTCAGTTTACTGATTATGGAATGCTTGAAGAAATTGCAGCGTTTATATTCTGTTCGTGCAGCTGAAACCCTTCGTGTAGCCACTCAGTGAAAACGTTGCATGCAATGTTGCAGGAGTAGGATCGGTTTCTACTTCGCGCAACGTTGCGTGTAACGATTTCAAAGGTGGCTACACGGTGAAATTCTCCCGTTGCGCACAACGTTGTAGGCAATGTTGCAGCGTGTGGCCACGGCTTTAGTCAATCAGATGACTCAGGGGCAGAAAGAAAATTATTATTGATACATCTTCCTAAATGCAAATTCTAGACTGGGCACTCCCTAGATACATGCATGCATGCATCAAGGGCAACTTGTAGTTGCACCCCTTGATACACTCACCAAAACCTTAACTAGCTTTTTAGTGCTTTCAACAGACCCTATTTCAAATAAGAACATGTTTTACACGTTACGAGGTTCAAAGTTTCAACTTAGATTGCATAGAGACTAAGAACAAAACCTTTTTGGGCTTTAGAGTATCTGCGTTTGCATACTAACAAATTAACTAATTTATTTGTGTTCAATAACCCTTTAGCTCTGATTTCAGGTTCTGATTTACAAGGACAAGACCAAGAAGACGATTCTCCGCTTTCGACAAAAAAGAAAAGAAAAGAAAGAACAGCATTCACAACACATCAGTTAAGAGAACTTGAGAACGAATTCACCCGAAACAACTACTTGACGAGACTTCGCAGATACGAGATAGCTGTAAGCCTCGACTTGACGGAGAGGCAAGTCAAGGTTTGGTTTCAAAATCGCCGAATGAAGTGGAAGCGAGTTAAAGGAGAGAAAAAACCGGAAAAGAAGAATCCATTGTTGCTACAACTTGAGAGATAAAGAGAGCGTGACAGAGAGAGATCAAAACTCAGAGAATCGAACAAGTCTTTCAGTTGAAAACGTTTTCTGGAATACAAGCAAGCCGGGTTTTCATTGTGGAATGCTTAACACATCACGATTACAATCCAACTATAGTTGTATGCTGTCCAGGTGTCAGTAGTCAATGAAATTTGACATTTTTTTCTTTTTTCATTGGTGTCCACAGTCAATGAGAGTTGACAATATTTTCCCTATTTTCCCTTTTTTAAAAAATATCTTCAAGAAAAGGATTGATTATAAGCCAAACCATAACTCACTCTGCTAGTTGAGTGAAATAAACTAGCTTAATTCATATACGAGAAACAGCTGTTTGAAAAATACGCTTCGAAACATAACTGAAATGGAGAACTATAAACTCTTTCGTTCAGGATATATCTGACTGAACAGGAAAAATTTTTATGCTTTACGTATTTTAAAGGCTGCTGCATAAACAAAAGAACTGCATAAGAAAACGTCGTTGTCGTTTGTTCACGAGTTTGTGAACACAAAACGTGCTTGGAGATTTTCCTTTCAATTGTAAATAAGTACTTATTATAAGTTAAAAATAATTTTATAGTATTAACAATGTTCTAGATGTGAATTACACCTCCACCCTAAATTCAAACAACTGCCTTCGTTTGGAACTTCAATCGGCCGATATAATAAACTACCCCTAAAAAATGGCATTAACTTTAATTTTAGTTCTGTTTTTTCACGGAACAATTTTGGAAGAAAGCCTCCAAAACGAAACATGACTGTCAAAACATGTTGGAGAAGAGAGAGGGGAGGGGGAGAGAAAGAGGATTAGAAGAGAGAGGGGGGAAATTGGTAGGGTCAAAAGGGGGAGGATGGGAGAGGGGTAGGATGAATGGTAGAAGTGAGGGGGAGAAAGAGAGGAAGGGGATAGCGGAGAGGTTTGAAGAAGGGGAAAGGTAGGGGGAAGGAAAGAGGTAGGAGTAGGGGGAGGTAGGGGCAGGAGAATGAAGGGAAGCCTTTTACTTGATATTATTATATAATTAAAGGTGTTTAACACATAATATACATTACTTGCCAATCATAAACGTTTGGAGGATTTCGACGTATTTAAAGTTTTCCTTGGTTCTAATGATGTCATCAGCTTTTGGGGATTTTATCAAATTTCAATGAAAATACCCCTAGGCTACATTATCAAGTGTCGTGGTCGACCTTGTTTTAGGAAACAGCGACCTGCTTTTTTGTCTCTATGTTTGAAACAGCGATTTTGAAACAGAGGCAGAATAAATGGCAGAAGGTAATTTTCGATCTGCTTGTGAAGACAAGCTGGAATTTTGAACTTGTAACGTTGAACTTCTAACTTCTCCTTACAAAACCCATACAGAATACATTTCAGGTAATGACAAACAGGAAATTTATCAAACACAGCTCGACTACTGAAGTAGAAAAGCAAAGTTCTAATAAACTGGTAATATGAAAAGTAGGGTTCTAATTTGGGAGAAAATATAGTCAACAGGTCATTTGATGTATTTAAGACTGAATGGGTTAAAAACACGTAAACAGAAAACGTTGATTCGATTGTTTAGTTGTTGTTTTTTTAATAGAACTCTTGTAACTCGATGCCCTCTTCATCTTTTTCTGTTTGTCAAGATCACCCTAAGACTTAAAGTAGCAATTGCACACAGACTCAAATACCTTAAACACTCACTCTTCGAAAGTCTGTCTGCTCAATCGCTGAAATCATAAAGGATCACCTTTGTAGTAAAAATAATTCCTATTCACGAGGTTTCTTACAAGAACTTTGAATATGAGTAGTATATTAGGCACCGAATTAGCCGGAAAAAGGGGTGAAAAAGGAGTGGAAAAAGAGTGGATCTCGTTAACTTAAAACAATGCGCACAGGTCATTAACATAAAAACACTGTGGGTTAAAAAAAGGGCTCGATCACAAAAGGTTTTCTTTACTCGATTCAAATGGTTTTAGATGCTTAGCGCAAAATTTGAACTTAAATTGGTTTTACGTCAGTTATTAGTTTAAGCGAACTGAAGCAATTTTGTCGACTCTGCAAAACTTGTTGTTTATTGCTTTTATGTCATGTTTCTAGAACAGAATGACTCGGGCAAGTTCAGACGAGTAGGTACAGGCGACCACGAAGTGCCTCTAGATTCTACAAAATGTTTGTGTCTGATAATTATGAAAACTTATACTACAAGCTTAAACGTATTGAACAAGGCTGCAATAGGATTTATGATAATGAGATGCGCCCTTTTTCCACCCTTTTTTTTGTTAATGACCTGTGCACACTGTTTTATGTTAATTAGGTCCACTCTTTCGTATGTTAATGACATCCACCATTTTTTCCACAATTTTTCTATCCCTTTTTCTGGCTAATTCGGTACCTAATATACTACTAGTTTGTTTAATGTTTTTAAAGTAAGATATAATTGCATCTGTGCATGCTATATGTATAAATTTATTTTTTGTCAATTTGTACTTTTTCTGCGCTGCACGCTTCCTAATGAGTCTGAAGAGATCGAGCAGTGGAACTACGAATTTTCCAGGACTCTTCCATCTCCCTTCACATTTTCAGTGGACCTTTAAAGCACTATTAAGGAACGGTTTTATTATTGCTTAAGGACAATTATACAACATTGAGTCTTCACAACTTCGATTTTTAAAAACTTCATCGCGAAAAGCGGGAAAGTTAGATTTGACCCTTGTACTACTAAAAGAAATTTTACACAAAACGAAATCGTATTAACTTTTAAATTAGTGTTAGAAACCAACAAAGCTTAAAGTGAGCCTTCACAAGTAGACTCAGTAACCATTTTTAAGAATTTTTTGCCTTGGGCTTTTAAAAACTCAGCAGGAAAAGGGTTAAAAAGTTCAGAACTTGAAATTTTACACTTTCAGTTTCAGTCAGTTATAACATATAAAAATAAGTCATTTGGTAATGAGAAAATGATAATTGACCAAGCAAAGAAAACTTATGAAGATGAAAAGTAGTATTCTCCCAAACTTGTTCAATTAAAAGTATGGGCTCTAGTTGGGAGAATTTACAAAGAAAACAGTAAAATCTAGATTTTTGTACTTGTTTCTTTATTTGCTTTGACTAAACCACAGGCTGCACGACGAACATCCATCCGCGGGTGCTCAAAAACTACAATAATCCCCGCCCCTCGAGCTTCCCCCTACCTTCCTCACTGACGAGGAAAACTATACAAATGTAAAGACGTTTTACTCTGAATGATATATTCTTCAAGTTCCAATTATTCAACCCTTTGTCGGCGGCGCATGTTCGGCTCGTAATCCTAGGGTTGCGTGTTCGAGTCCCGGCCAGACCACTGTGTTGTGTCCTTGAACGAGACACTTTACCCGACTTTGTTCCAGTCGACTCAGCTGTATAAATGAGTACCTGTCCAGTTCTGCTGGTAGCTAACCTGCGATAGATTAGTGTCCTGTCCAGGGGGAGTCAAAGACTCTCATCCGCTTAACACTACGGAAACCGAAGATAAACGGCGGCCTAATGGGCTAGTAGCCTCGAGAAAGGATTTCGCTTTTTATTCAACCTTTTAATCTCAGTCAATCATTAACATCTAACTTCTCCTGATATAACATATGCAAAATATAACATTCGGTACTTCGGCGAACTTCGGAACTACTAAAGTGTAAGCATTTCTTGAGTGTTTCTATGATGACGTATACAGATTTAAAGTGCGTTACCACGGCCAATCAGAACGTATGTTATATCTCCTATTTTATAACCTTAGCACTAGAACGCACGAAGAAAAAAACGTTACACGAAGGCATGAGGGGGGGATCTGAATCGGACCCCCCCCCATCTAACTTCAAAAGTATGCAACCAATTGCCATGAAATTTGGTATGCGTAATAAGTGTCACGCGAACTTCCAATTAAGCGTAGTCATGTTGTTACTAATTGGTTTCCATGGCAACCGTAGCACAGAAACAACACCTCCAAGTGTAAAATCGGTGTTCTTCAAGGATATTCATCTAATCGATGTAAAATCGATGCTAAAACCTTGCACTTGTAATAAATATATATAGTGTTCAATTATCTTTGAACTAATTAAAGCCACTTCATCTCTAATTGCTTTCTATGGTAACGACAGCAAAAAAAATGTCAATTACTGCAAAACTGTCGAAACCAAAATGTTGTAAACGGTTAAGAATAATGTCTTTTCGCTTAGCAAAGTAGTTGCACATGATCAACTAACTTATCTTGAAATTAAAAAATCAATTATGTTGCCATGGCAACCACTTCCAAAAATCCAAAATGATGGCCATTGGCCAAGTTTCGGATTTTGTAAATTTGTTTTAAAAAGTCATAAATCAACTAGAAATATTTACAAACATGAATTTTCAAAGAAAAACTGCTGAACTTGTAGAATAGACAAAAAAATAATTAAGTTTCAGTCATTTTCTTTGGCAGAATAACATTTTTGAAAGCAAATGACGAGTTTTGTTGTTTCCTGTGATGATGTCATCAACAATGACGTCACCAAATTAAGTTCAAAAGATGTGTCATTAGTCAAAGAACAGTTGTGCCAAACCTTTTGGCAATCGATAAAATAGCACGTTTTTTATCCCAAAAAAATCGAGGGGGGTCAAAATGACCCTCCCCCCTCCTGCCTTCTAGGGATATATATGCTAATTACTGTAGCCATGTAGGACCACGTATAGGAGTCGATTTTGTTCTGTTTTGCTTATAGGAAAAATCAAAAGGCGCAGTTGCGGTTAACAGCTAATTATAAAAGCAGTTTGGGTTAGATCCGATCCTGGTCGGTAGCAAACATCTGCTTTCCCGATTTTAACATATTCAACAATTTTCAAGAGCTTTTAGTTTTCAACTTTTAACTTTGATAAGATTTAACACTTTGTTTGTTTGTTTGTTTTATTTTTGTTTCGGTTTTTTTTTATAACTGTTTGACAACTACATTCTTTCTTATCATATATATAAAAACATTTATTTTTGAGCCGCAAGGTTAAGTGTTTGTAGATTTGAAGATTTTAGTTTCAAATTACGTGTTCTTTAATTGTTCTTAATATAATCTTGTGCAAGTGTTTGGTGTATTAGCTTTTTTTTGTAAAAAGAAAAGAAAAATTGAGGGACAAGGCTAGGTTAAAAATATATTGTTTCTTATACACAAAAGCGTGTACTCATTTTCTCAGTTTTTTTTTTCAAGCGCAAACGTTACGAAAGCATGAAGCTTAACAGAAATTAAATGAATTTATCCCTGATTTTATTTTTAATCGTCCTTACTTCAGCCTCGGGTACGTTCTTTATAGTGTATATAGAAGGAAGGTAGCTATAAGACATGTATCCCTTTTCGTTAATATAGCAAGTTTTAGCAGATATTTAGTCCATAAGCTATAGGGCAGGTATCTTATATCATTCATCTGTAATTACAGGGTAAGATACAAACCTACGTGACCAGTTCAGACGGAGGTTCATAACTACACACGATATACAAACTATAAGCTCATGGTTTTTACTTCAACAGTGATGCGGAAGCCGAACATCTGTCCGAAGCACAGTGCTTTCTTTGGGCACATATTAGAATGATTTCCGTTAAGAACAATAGGGAAACATTTCTCTTACTGAAGAGAGAAATGGGATAGTTTGCACAGTTTTCATCTGTGTATATGAAACACGACATTTTAAACAACTAAAGTTGGCAGTTTCAACAGAAGAAGAGTTTAGTTTACTTATTGACATATTAGATTTAAAACTTGAAAATATTATGCAAGGGAATAATCCTTCTTTTCTATCAAACAGGCATTGTATAAGAACTTAGTAGCGACAAGGTAAGATTGTTTGCCGCCATTCATTGGGTTATTTTTCACTACTTAAAGACAATCTTTATACGAAGCTAACGTAAACACTCAATGTTGTTGCTGTTCAGTTGTAAAAGGTAACTTTTCGGGAGTTTTTTAAAGACTAATAATTTTTTGTCTGCATGTAACTTAAATCTGCCGAAAACTCACAGGTTAGCTTTATTTCGACACGAAAGGTCTAACTGTTGTTAATATTAGAAATTACCCTATTTAATACCTCAAATTTCCGTTCTAGGGAGCTTGTAATATATACAAAACAGTAAATGCGGTTTTCGCTTTGCTTTGAAAGTCAATACATAAATGCATCGAGTTTCGATTGGAGTTGGAAAATGAGAAACTCGAAGGTTGAAAAGATATCTCTTTGAAAATGTTACTGCAAAGGAACCGGTTTTGACGCATGAAGAGTTTCGTTTAACTAAACGTCGTTTAATTCAGTGATTATATTCAAATCTCAGGGGTCTGCAGTCACTGCTAAATTTAGACAACAACAAAGATCAGCAGTTTATTTATTGCACTTAGTAAAAGTAAACTTGCGTTTGAATAAACGAAATTCCTGAATTCCGGAATGTTCCGAATATAAGAGGAAAAAGGAAGAAATCAGTTAAGCATTCGTTTTCCTCCCCCGATTTCTAAAGAATATCAGTTATAAAAGAAAGAATGTGACTTTAAAGGAAATTTATAACTTCCTTTTTTAATTTTTACATCGTCCAAACAGTCAATTGCTCTCCTTTCCTTATAAAAAATACTTCTAGCAAAACTTTGTAGTTGATAAGACTGGGCTGTGTATCTTAATTGTTCTTTTTATAGTTCTCAAGAAAAAGTTTGTCAAACTACCTCAATACATATTTCGTCGAATCATCCAGTTATTTTATCGGGACTGAGCGAGCTATTAGTGCTTAGTGTTTACTTACCAAAGGTATACGGTCAAATAACCTAAACCATTTTAAGCAAATCTCCCGCCCGTTCGAACCAGGGTTAACTTTGGTTGTCATGGTGATTAACTCTGGATTGGGGCTAATCGTCTTTTGAACAACTTGGGCTGGACTACTCTTTCCAACAGCATCCCTCGTGCTATAGAATTTACAGCTTCGTGAAACATGAAGCTATGATAATCAACGAAACAGATAGTGTTGATCCAAAGGCGACAAAGCTTTCAAAAGCTAAATAAACTTCGACACATTAGCTTGATTCAGGTGCTCACGAATAGACAAAAGACGTCATTGTTTGCAATTTGTATAACAATTCATGGTCTGTAATGTATTAATTCATGCCCTTATCTTTGTTTTTACTCGTGTATATATCTTTTTCATCAACTCCGCGTATTCCAGATATATTAGCGATACTCGGTTTTTTATTCATTTAATTGACTCTTTCCGTGTAAAAAAGGAAAACAGTATTCGTAGGAACAAACCAACTTGAAACTGTTGATGAAATGTTGGTGAAAGAAAAGCTTTTGAAAAGTTAGCGGTTTTAAGCTTTTCCCGATAAAATTTCATAAGCCTTTACATGAAAACTTTTTCGGTAAGATTTTAACTCTTATGACTTATTTTCGTTTCTTTAGCGAGCACGCTTTTTGCGTTAAAGATTTGTGCATCTCGGCAAAAGTTTTGGGTTCAGTCAACATAACTAACTTTCAATGATCGAGTTGGCGTTCATAAGATCATAGGACAATAAAGACAGGATATATTTCACTGCCGCTCGAAACCTCTACAGGGTGATCATAATACGGTAAGATTGTGACAAGCCCTTAAAAAGCCGGACAACTTAAGGAACATAATTCACTTAATATATTAAATCAAACGCGGGCCTTTGGTCAACTAAGTGTTTAGTCAAACACAAAGGCTACCAACGGCTTTACAAGCTTCATTTCCTGTCTTTTGCCTTCTGCTCCAGCCAGGAAACATAAGTAATTGTTCGAACAAAATTTTACTTAAGTACTTCAGCCCTGAATCCGAATTTGTTTGTTTTCTAAAAGACGGACCAAAAGGCAAAATAGTTTAATTACGGTAGCACAGTCAAAACATTGGTTAAAACAATAGTTTGTAAGAAGCAGTGAAAAGTTATCTCGATTTCAAAGCTCATCCAGATTGCGGTCCTTTCTAGATCTTGTTTTCATGTCATTAGGCGATGAAACAACATGCATGATATCGCAAACACAAATACGAAGGAAGTAGTTTTATTTCGGCATTCAATCCAAAGTAAATCCCGAAAATCAAAACCAAACATCATATAGTAATCCTTTGTTCTCGTGTCGGAAACTGTAATATCCTCTCTTCCCTGACACAGCAGAACGCAGATGAAAAAAATGTTCATAAGCACACTTTCAGATTCCTATTTTCGGAAATCAAACCGAGACAAGAATCGAGAAAATTTTTTGAGGTATGGCTTATCTTGAAATGCGTTTAATGTTTTTTTTTCTACATTTAAGCTTTAAATGTTTTATTATTGACTTCTTTTGAGGTTCTCTGGAAAAACAAAGTTTAATTTAGTTAACCAGATTGTAAAATAACATGTTTGTTCGAATCAAGCACGGGAAATGTCGGCTTATCTTTATAAGAAGTAACTGGTTGTATCTGTTTCCTAAAGAACTTCTAGCCTTTCAATTTAGCTTTATTACATACAATAATTTCGTAATAAGGTCGAAAATAGTTATATTTTGATTATGCTACGATATTTTTCAAAAAAAAGTGTCGATTGTACAAACCACAAGAAAAATTTCTTGTACGCCTAAAGGTATGTTAAACATTCACCACATGCGTATTTTACGCAAATTGTTTAAAAAGCTAACGAAATAAACAAAATATTTAAAGGTTTCTCCAACGATTAATATAGTCACAGCACAGGATTCCCTTGGCCTTGTTAAAAGATCGTCGCACGTGTCCATTTACTCGATCTAAGCAAAACTTTCAATTATCTCAATAATTGTATATGTCGGGATATTTGATTGAATTAGACGAAGTTTTGACTCTCGTGGGACGTCAATTACCAAGCACAAGGAATTTTAATGAAAATACATCAAAATAAGAATACTGATATCAGTTATTAATTTGAAACTATACTGCTGTCATCTTTTTTTGCATAGATATAACGGTCAATTCCTTTGTTTGTGTTTTCCGTAGGAAGGGTTATCATTCTCTCTAACAATTGAAAGTATAGCCCAACTTTATTCAATCACTAATCATGTTCGCAACTCCGGCGAAAATATGATTGATTACATTTTTATTATTAATTAAGATAACGAAGAGCTGGTCCTAACTATCAGGCCCTGATCGTAAAACGCAAACCATTCTATCTTCTAGAGCCACGCAAAGAAGGAAGCTAGTTGTAGGAACTGGGAATCCGGTGTTACGTGTTTGTAAAAAGGGGTTTCTTGTGTTCAATAGAGAGGGACAAATCTAAAGTTATCATTTTTTGTGCATGTGGCAAATTTTACGTGCTGAAATTGAGAATTTTGCGGGCTAAAATACAACAAAACAAAACAGTGAAAAATGCAAGTCAAAAAGTTGTACATTGTTTACCCAAGCCCAGTTCAAAGTGTCCCTTGTCTGAGTCGGGCCTAAAACATATTTATACCCGCGAACGCCTATTTTCTACTACCTATGCACACTCATTCGTTATCTGTTTTTAGTTTTAGGTTAACCAAGATAAAATGTCGCAGTTAGTTTTCAAGTCCTTACTAGTTGTACTGCTAGCTGTGGCTATGGCCTGTGGGAATAGACTTCCCGGAAAATTTTTCAGAAATCAAAAAAACAGTTTTGGACTTGTAGCAGATACCACGCACGGAGAACAAACATCAAAACAAGTGGGTAATGCGGAAGACGATTTCAGGTAATTTGTAAACAATGGAACATTTTATGGCGTAACAGCTGGTTCAAGGTTCTTTGAAAAATTAATGCGGAAAACAAACTACAAAAAAAAAAACTTCTGAGGACGCTCTTTATCTGTAAACGGCAAAATGTTGAAAAAGATTATTTCTCAACTAGTTTCTGAAAAGGGAAGACGTGGGAACGGATGTAAACACGAACTATCGCGCAAAGATATAGAGCACTCCATAAATTCTACTCAGTACTAAATACCTGGTTTTGGTTGTTTCTATAAGGAGAATTTAGATCTTGATAATTAACTGAAACTGGAAGTGTTAAACGGTTTATACTCATTTAATTGTCTGCTCAGTTTTAGGAATTCCTAAAACATGGTTCGGTTCTTGAGAGCCCTCGCTTAGTTTGTCAGTAAACCAAGATGGCGACAAGTAAACGCGCGAGAACTGGGAAAAGAGAGTTTTTTCCTAGCCCAGTTCTCTCGCGTCCGTCGTCTTGGTTATCGGCTTCGAAAAGGAAAAAGAAGGATCAAGGAACAAACTGCGACGGCCGGGGACCGTGCTTCAATGGCCTGGACCGAACTCTATAACCATCTTCTATTAAGAGCTAAACAAACGAAATTTGTTTATCTATCTGTCTGTCTGCCTATTAATTCTATACTAACTAGTACTTTATAACCTTTTTGCTCAGAGTTCCCGATTTCCTCGGCCCGGATATTGGTGAATTACAAGTACCCGGCAGTGAACATTTCCAGATTTCGGGACGCTGTCGGTACGCTCCGTGCGGAAAATAGATAGCAGGTCGAACACAACTAAACAATATCATAAACCGCCTTTCCTCACATCTACCCACCATACATACACACCAGAGTCTTATTTGAGAGTCAAGTTGTAAAACAAATGACAAAGTTGACGATAGCTCAAAAACGTTAAAGCAAAGAGTAGAGGATAAAGTACTTTCTAAATAAAGTTGCAAACCAGTCGCTTATTGTCGTATTTTCTGTAGTTCTATTGTCGACTTTTTCTAAACTATAGTAACTTTTAGACTTTTACGTGTCGTGTTATTAAGAACTTAGATGAAATATGCTTAATGGTTTACACGTATTAAAAAGTTAAAACTGAAGAAAGCTACCACTATAAAGTGTAGCCGAAACGTCTTAGATCAAATCCTTGGGAATTCCAATTTTGTTCGGAATAAGCGGGAGCTCCTCAATATATATCCGAGTCCCAGCTGCTGCGGTTTAACTCTACTATGCTAACATAATGTTTACTAAATAGATGCTCTCTTACAATATACGTATATATGTCTAGGGAAACAAATGGAAGAGGAGTTTGCTCTGTCACATGCACAAAATACTTTGCTCTGAGTAATATAAGCTCCAACTTCGAGTATGAAACTGAAAAGAGCATTATAAGCCTGATAGTCACTGGATACCCCTTTCCTGATAATCTGCTTCATCTATATGAGTGTACGGGTGTGAATGTGGGATGATAGTTACTTCAATCTTGCAGGGATTGCCATACATGTAACTGAGTGCACGGGTGTGGATGTGGGATGAGTGTTACTTCAATGTTTTTTTTAGGGTTTGCCCGATATACGTAACTGGTCACGGGTGAAGGGGTTGCCATACATGTAACTGAGTGCACGGGTGTGAATGTGGGATGAGTGTTACTTCGTTTTTTTAGGGTTTGCCCGATATATGTAACTGATTATGAGTGCACGGGTGTGAATGTTGGATGATAGTTACTTCGATATTGTAGGGGTTGCTCTAAATGTATCTGAGTGCATTGGGGACAATTTGAGATGGAAAATCAACTGCAATTTGAAAACCTGACATTCCACGAGGTAACCGGATGCGACTTTAGCTAAGCAACAGGATTTTTTAGCAGTACAAATTATGAAGTTCAACGTTTCATATTAGCGATTGATTTTTTCAAAAGTTTAAAAGAAGTGATATTGCTGATAAATGATTACTTGTTCATGTGCGTGGTAAAACGCGCCACAACGCTCAATCTGCAACGTAGTGCTTTCAGTTGGGCAGAGTTGTTCTTCGTAGTACGTTTAAAACGTTGAATAGACAAGCAAGCACACGCAAAGGATCGTGATTTTATTTGTAACATTTTTTACTCAAGTTTCTTTTTTTCAAAAGATGGTAACTACATATACAAAACTTAAATGTTCAGCTGGGATAAGAGAGAGTTTCACAATAATGTACCAATGATGTGCAGTCTCACACTAGTAATTATACGAAGCTACAGCTCAGACCTGTCATAACCAAATCTTTTTTCTTTAAAGTTGGCCAAAGCAATGTTACAATGACAGTGACAGCACTGTTCATTGTAAGTTAAACATGGCCTCCACTTAACTTTCAAACATCCAGCTGAAGAGGGAGCGAAGCTGACGACCTAACTCGGAGTATTTGACCGACTTGTGAGCCTTTTGGTGCGAAGAGGAATGATACTGTTGCTGTTGTTGCTGCTGCTGCTCATAATGATAGAAAAGCTAAATTACCAGCTCTCTCAAGCTCCAAATCCCTCGTTTCTAAATCCTTTGCTCTAACAGCTGTTATGTTTAGTATTTGTCTGACTTTGGGCAACATATCAAGAGTCTTTTGGGTTAGCGCTCGTCTCTCCTCCTCAAGCACAAATTCATCCAAGTCTCTTGTTTTTTCTTCTTGTCCTCTAGCTGCTCATAAACATCTTTAGAATAGAAAGAAAACAAAATAACTCAAACCTTTTAAAATAATACTTTTAAGCAACAATTAAGTTAAGTATTTTTGGTTCAGGCAAGAGTTTTCAGCAATTATTCTAATAAACAAATTTTTAAAAAACTGAAAAACCAATTACAGTATATATGGATGTTTCAGATTGAATATGGCAGGTCACTCAGAGATTCGGACAAAACCGAGATTGCAGTCGTCGCAAAACTGAAAGGGGTTAGCAAAATTGAGCAAACCAGGTTTGAAAACAAAGACCAAGACGGAAATGAAACTAGCAGTGAAAAACTCATCACCATTTCCTTAACTATGCATGTCAGATTAAATTTGATTTTCTAGGATCAATGCTGAAAACTCTTCTCAGTCCCCGTCCGAACAAAATTGATCTCGGGGAAGGGGAATTGAAGGGGCTGCGAGTATAGCGTAGAAGCGAAAGAACGTGTTAGAAGGGCAGTCAGTGTTAGACTAAAATGTATTCTAACATGTAAACTACGAATGGCAAGATTTTTTGGAGGGGAGAGGGTTGCAGCCCCTGCTACTTCTGCAGTCCATTGCGGGAACACCTCAACTTCGCTTTTATGTTTTGAATTCTACGATTCATGGTAAGCTGCAAATGAAAATAGACAAGAGAAAAAGTTTAGATTCAGTTTTTGATAAACGTCGATGTATTTTAAGATGAAGATAAAGTAAGTCAAACTACAGCCTGTTGAGTTACATTCACATTCAAAAACCAATCAAAGTATCAAATAAACCATAAAAACCCAAAAGGTATGAAACATCGCTTGCAAAATAAAACAAGATCCAAAAGCATTGCTCCTATGAGAAATAACAACAACTGTTTTAGCAATACTTGTTTTGTTAAAAATTCTTATACAAGAATGCTTTCCTAGATACTCGTGTCTCAAGAAACCAAGGAAAAATACTGGTTGATGTATACCGAAAGCCGACACACACAGACAGATACCTCGTTCCTTTCTAATCGAAACATTTCTGTTTTTAAATTTAAGAAAAATTCTATGTAGGGGATATTGAAAATACAAAGGTTTTCTTCACTTTTCTTTTGGAGTTTATTCATTAAAATATTTCACCTTCATTTCGGACTGCAACGTATTATGTAGATAAGATTTTTTACACTGATTGGTGTATGCACCAATAACTGGTCTCTTGGATTCTTCAAACTAGAAAGAAGAGTTCGACAGCAGACCCGTCGGAAAGAAATTGATATGGAAGGGGGGGGGGGGGGGGGCA
>JAOBRD020248152.1:0-24293 GCA_027575215.2 Hydrozoanthus sils
TTTTACAAGATGAGGCACAACAATAGAGGAATGTTTTTATATCAGTCAGTAGCTTAGTTGCCAGTATTTCTAGAGTACTTGTGAGTAATGTTCCATCAGGATTAACTCCATAAAGTGATGGAGAACAGTACAGAAGTATAGCTGGCCTAAGTACTGAAATGGACAGTTAATCAGTAACACTTGTAATTCCTCATGAACCATTCATCTTTCTTGTTCTTGTTCTGAAACTCAAATTTGGTATTGGAAATTCAAAGTAGGGATCACTTTGTCTGGGTGAAATACATTCTCTCTGCCGTGGCTCTGCTGAACAACTAGCTGATTAGTGCTTGATTAGATATTTGACAAAATATTGCAGTGCTGATTGATCTTGTACCTGAGCTGCTCAGGTAAAAAATGTCTTGAATTAGCTGGAATATAGGAACTGATTTCATAAACGTCATTAAATCTGGGGCATTCTCAGCGATTCTAGAAATAGAAAACTCAAAACTTTTTCGGGGGAGCGTACCCCTGAACCCCCTAGAAAAGCTCGCACCTTTGGCGCTCACTCGACCGATGAAGTGAGCAGTACTTAGCAAAATGCCTAGATCTACCCCTGATTTTAAGTAGTTTGCAATAAACTGTTCAAACAAACTAGTGTAACTTCAAATAAAAATTAGTACTAATTTTTGCAAATTAATACTGGAAAAAAATTAGGTAAGAATGTGATGAAAATTGGTTTTAGCACAATCTCAAAGTATTGGGTTAATTATTTTGTAGATTTTGATAATCCTTGACTTGTTATGTTTTAAGCAGTCATATCACAGTAGTTATCAAGTGCCAGTTGGAAGCTGAAGCTGTTCCAGGATTCTGAACCAGGTTCGTGCTTATAAAAGGCCAGCTGGTTACTAAACCAAAATGGCGACTGAACCACGTTGAAACTGTCATGTTTTGAAGGGTTTTAAATTGATTTTAAGAGTTCAGAGAGCTGCTAAAACTTATCAGGATTTCATATAAAATAAAAAAGGTGTTATCTTTTTTCTGAACAACTGATCTTTCATGCATTTCACGAAATTACGTGGAAAAAATGCAAATTTTGTGAATTACGCGATTTTGAGTCAATTTCGCGAAATCGCGTAATTGCGAAATTCCACTCTTGTTTTGGAGTTCTATGACTGGCTTAAATATTAAAGCACAAAAGAAACATTGCATCAAAAATTTTTACTTTAAAACTATGTTGTATACTGGTCAATGTATTCTCAGTATGAAAATTTAAACATTCTGGTGTGGGGAAAGCGAAATGCCGCAGAACAATGGGAGGTTCTGTGGTTCTTACACGGACCATTACATAAGCATTTATTTAATAGTTTACTACAGTCCAAAGAGCAGATGGTTTTGCACTACTGAAGTTTAATTTTATTACAAATAAAAGGTTCAAGCATTGTTTTCTGTGCTAATGTTCTGGAAAGAAATACCATCACTGTTGTTTACTCTCTAATATCAATAGAGCTTAACTTTTTGTAGCACTGCCAAGTGCAAATAATCCCCAGTTAACCCTGTCAGTTGACCGACAAAGCTAAGGTCATCACTTTGACTCAACAACATCTGCTTGATAATCAGTTTCACACATCCATGTACACACGTTTTCAAAACCTGATTGCATAACCCTTTCAGCCCTTGTTGATTTATCAAAATCTATCTTCTCCTTACATGAATCATACAAATTTGGCAATGAGAAAATAGAAAATGATCAAACAAAGGAAATCACTGCAGATGAAAAACAAATTTCTCCTAATTCAGTTTTAAGAATAAATTTAATTATGGGATGATTCAAGTTGATTTGAATTTGGCAACATATCACTAATTTGAAGTACTTTGGGCTCAACGGGTTAAGATTATAATATATATCATTAGGTAGGTAACTGTGATTGGGATTGACACCTACAATATGAAGACAGTGTAATCATGCACTTTTCACTCACTCAGATTAGAATTCTATTTAAAGGCATATAGTTCCCTATTTCTAGAAAATTGATGATTGATTTCTTTCCAGTATTATACAATTTGTAAAGTGCTTTTAAGCATTAAAAAGTTCTTTTAAGTTCTTAAAAGAACTATATCAGCATTAATTTAGTTATTTAATACCTCTTCTTTGCATTGTACACAACAATTTTTTGAACAAGATAGATTATGAGTGGTGTTTGTACTTACTGGTAGATTTCCCAGTTCTCCAGTCCAATCACAGTCATCGCCACTATGGTGGCATTTCACAGCAAGGGACAGAACAGTGCGTCTGCAGGCCTTATCAGGGTAGACCTAATTGCAAATGAAGAAGCAGCTCTTGTTCATATGATTGACTGATATTAGTTGCATGATATCTAACACGTGTAGTTACCCGACACTACAGAAGTTATCAATTTCAAGTTATGCAGCTTTGTAATTTGCTGTTAGTTCTGCTGCTTGTTTCAACGGTAAATTCTGATTCTGAGAAACACAGGGTGGGAATTAAAAAGACCAAGCTGACAGTTTAGTTTAATTTCTATAGAAAGTTCTCAATATTAAAGAAACTAGATTAAGAGGTAACTAAGCTACTGTGATTGTTGAAATAACCTTTTGACCAAACCATGTAGACATTACATACCCAGCTATTGATATCTCACAGTTCATATTTAGGCATGTTATCTTAGAAAGCAGTGTATGCATTTGGGTATACAATATACTAAGTGAACAAATTTCTAAGCTAAATGACATATAGCTGACAACAAAAGGCCAAAGTTCTGGTCTTATCAGAACCTAAAATTTTATAAGGAGTAATTACAATTCTATATAAATATGTATGCTTTTCTCAAAATAAACTTGACCAAAAACTGTAGAAGCCTCAAACTATTTCTAAATTATATACAACTGTACAATTAAATCAACTAAAACTAGCAAACCAAAGATAAAGTTCTCCCCAGGCTAGAAAGGCGGCACAAAAAAATGAAAGCTGTATAGTTTACAAAAATGTTTTCGTGAGGAAAATACTAAGAAACCTTTGAAGTACTTAGCAAAGTGACTTCATGGCTTAAGTAAATGTTTTAATAGTCTAAGAAAGGCTAATTAACAGACAAATAATAACCCATCTGACCTTCACAAAATTGTCTTGGCATTGAGCAATAAAAGACTTGTTTACAATGTTCACTGTACCAGCTAACAGCCCTTTATAATAATATCACCACAAACAAATCTATTCTTGACTCCCAATTTTTTGTTGAACTTAACTTAAGTTACACCCTTGTTTTTATAATTTAGAATAATTGAAGGGTCTAGTGCAAAAACAACATAAGTGACTCTTGATGGAGTTGTAACTTCTTCCTACACCATCCCCATTACCTCTTCACAACCATTGGGAGAATTTAGCATTTCATACAAAGTCATTTACATCATTTTTGCACTAGTCCCTTCAATTTTATTAGAACGAGGCTCAGATTGGCCAAAATGTAAGAACAAATATTCAAGAAAGCTAGTTAAGTTGAAACTTGGGCTCACTAGCAAGTCATCCATTTTTTCTTGAGCTTCTATCTTAATTTTTAACTTAACAATACAGAATGAATAAGAGATGATTTGCAGTTTTTCTCTTTTAATAATTATCATTTCCTCAAATTAATACGCTGTACATGTATACTGGCCCTGAAGTTAAGAAAAATTTGGGGCTCAAATGGCCGAAAAATGAAGAACAATGTGTGTCACTAATTCATTAACCACAAGGTGTACATGCAGTTCTAAGATAAATTGCAAGGAAAGCTGTTTTTTTAAAAAAGATGTTCTCCACCAGAGTTTAAATGGTACAAGTCAAGAAAGAAGGAGTTCTTAAATGCTTGGATCTTGGCAACCATAGTTGTTTATGATCAGAACTGTGCAGTTAAGTAGAATTGTTTAAAAAACAATCGCTGAGCTGGCCGCTTGAAAGCAACTTTTCTAGCTGCTCAATTGTAATGGGATTTTTATGAATGGTTTGGCTGACTGTTGCCTCTTTCAATAGCTTTTTGCAAACTGCATTTAAAATTTCATTTGCCTTTTCTAACTTTGGATCAGTAATGAATGACCACAGTTTAAAGCTTTTTAAGTGTCACTCAATTGCACCTCGTATAGCTTTTAGTGATGAAACTTTGTATGGTTTTCCATCTTTTGCTGCAAAGAGAAGTAAAATTGCTGCAAACAGGTATTTAACTCTTCTTTGCTCTGTTCTTCAGTTGGAGTTTTAAATTTAGTTTGGTTTGCAAAAGAGTCTGTGAATTAAATTACAAAAACTATTGTTGTTACTTCAAATCGTGTTATTGGTTTTGTCGGAAACATTTTCAAAGTAAAATATGTAAATTAAATGGAATTTTTTTCACCGTTAAGTTCTACTTACACTAAAAAATTTTATTCTGTATTTTGTTGCCTTTTTTTTGTCTTAGCTGGCACTGAGCTCTCGAGAAGTTCTTCAAGAAGTTCTGTCTCTTCTTCAAAACATTTTCTCTACTCACCGTCTATCGGCCGATAGACCACTAGTAGAGTAGCCAGTCAGAATTCGGATTTGCAATAGACCACTAGTAGAGTTTGACTAATCATTCTTAGACAGTTTTATTGAATTCGTGTATACCTAGATAACTTATTCAGGGTTCTTCCCCTTTGCTTAAAACAGAATTCCAAGACTTTTCCAGGTAATTTCAAGGAGTGATGAAATTTTTCAAGGTGTCGATATATAGGAGACACAGTAAAAAAAGTCAATTGAAGCACCAAAATATGAATTTTCTTTCAGATGTTTTTTGACACATTCACCCAGATGTTTCTTAAAGTGGCAGTCTGTCGTGCCGGAGGTCCAGGTTTGATTCATGGTGCCAGACTTTCACTCAAGCCTGAAACCAAAATTTCCCAAACTCAAGGATTTCAAGGTTTTCCAGGTGGCATTAGTCAAACCCTGTTTATTCTGCAGCTCTTTTTAGTCTTCAATCTTTTCTATTATGAATTGTAAGAGAACGTACTTCAGGTGAGCCCTATACATATACATGCTGGATCAAGCTGTCCTTACTCCCACTATTACTGAACATTATGTCTTATCTCAGCTTAAGAACCCAGCGCTCGTTTCTCTTGATTAAATGAATGAAAGGTAAACAGCAACTGCAACTTCAATGAACCTGTCTATTTGATTTGGTTTTTCAAACACATTCACAAACAGTAATTTTATATTGTATTTGTTATATTAGGTGTAAAATAAATACTAATGGAAGCCTTAATGTGTAACAAATTAGATTAATTTGGCCAAAATAAACTTCAGTTAATTAAGTACAAGATTTCCAGTTTCATATAACAGGAAAAAGGAAACATCATGAAATTTGTTGCAACTTTTTTCCCTGTCTGTGGTTCCGACAGGAAATGAGAGGTAAAGATCAAAATTCGTTTCAACATTTCTGATATCACGAACTCACTAACTAACGTAATTACTACGCAACTTAAAAAATCTTATGGGATATCGAAATATGAAGAGAGAAATTACAGAATAGAATCAAAATGATACGACACGTGTCGTTAAAACGATGTTTCGTGAACAGATATAGCGCCGGCCCAGTCTACAAAACTCTTGATCTCGTTATGCAATTATAAACAAATTCAAGCCAGTTTTCAAATTTTCCGGAGGCAAAAGTTTGTACATAGATATCGATTGTGCAACGCTATTTTCAGATGTTTTTTATGTACAGACCGAACATATCAAAGTAGGACTTTTAAGGATGTTAAAAGTCAGAAATTAGCAGAAACTTCTTGTAGACATGACAGCGCAAGTTCAGAACTACAGACTCTGAGTTACTTAAAGATAATAAATTATGGAATTGCACAATCGTTCAATTCTGGAAGATGGTACAGAAATTCTCTCGCATGGGAATTGTTTGTACACGCACTTAACAAAAATAATTTATGACAAGTTTAATATCATGTTTTGTCTCGTCAAGCTGGCATTTGATAATAAAAACCAAACACTCGACAATCAACTTCTAAAAACATTTCTTAAAATTGAATTTGATGTTGTTCGTTCATATTCGTTTTAAGCCTCGAGGACTAGAAGTCAACAACACTTGCAAACATATCTTGTGAATAAGAGTGCGAAATAGGCCAGTTTTATTCCGAGAAGCGTACAAACACTAGTTTTGGAAACATTTTGGATATTTGATACGATAACTTCCGGTCATAATCTTGAACAAACATGGAAATTCATACACACTTTGTACAAAAACAAGTCAAAACATAACTGAAATATCGAGGATGCACAATCTATTTCACTGTTATGAATATTTCTAAGAAAAAAGTTCAAGGTCAAATCTTAAGTGGAAAATCTTTTACTCGGTATCTGACGAAATGTGTTAGTGAAAAGTGATCTAGGAGTAATCAAACAGTACCCTTTAATCAAACTGATAGTGATATATACTGCACATCTGATATCAATCTGCCAACCACAGAGCGACTAGACTCAAAACTTTGACTCTGTTTAAAGTACGAGACAAAAAAGCTGTACTCGTTTTCAGAACCACAATCATAAGCAAAATCTCATTCTTTGTTTTTACCGATATGCCTAATCTCTAATAAAAGATTTAGTGCCACTCTAAACTTCTATCTTTCTTGCGTTCGTATCGCATGATTGAATCTTTGTGTGGAGAACAAAACATCGTAATCGTTTTACGGCAAGACCCACGATTTACGAAATCTGGACCAGACAGTTCAAATACACCCTTAGCATTCACATGGCAATACATAAGAAAGCAGAAGATAAATCAAACATGTACGGTAATTTTCCCCAAGGATTTGACAAAAACCAATACAACGAAGATTATTATCCTCTGTTTATGTACAACACAAGCTCATTCATTGGTCTGAACCGAACTTGGATGATCACAACCCACCTTTTCTCGACTTAAGGCACTTCGATCAATTGGGCAAAGCGCCGGTGACTTCCTGAAAATCAAAACAACAAGATACTTTCATTAATTCTTGATGGAATCGGGCGATTCCTGAAGAAATAATTTGTTAGATACCTCAAAATCGGCTCCAAGCAAGACTCGCAGAAGCGATGCCCACAGTCTCTTGTCTGAACAGGGTCGCGGAAAGCCAGTTGACAAATTGGGCATTGATAATCTAGACTCAAAGGCTGAGTAAACTCTGCGTCGTATCCACCAACCACTGATTTCGAAACTCGAGTGAAACTAGAAGAATTAGTCGAAATATGATTTGCGACCGGTGGACCTGGACCGGCCGCCATGTTGAATGTTAAAAGCTGTCTGTGGTCGTCGTAGGGTGAAGACCGCTGGATTGATGAATTATTAACGCATGCACATTTTGAAAACTAAACCGGGGTCAAACAACTGAAACAAGACGATTTTGATGGTTGTTGCATGCAAGTTACAGAAATAAAAATTGGCTTAATTTAGGTCTAAGCACAATGACAACTTTAAACGCGTAAAAGGGCTTATTGCCCGTCGAATAACTCCAACCCTCGGAAGTTGAATGTTTTGATGCTTATGTTAAATGCGAAATGCTAACTTCATATCTAGTTTTACCATAAAAAAACAACTGATAACTTGAGGAGCTTTTTAATACCCTTTATCGCTCCCCTTCTTGTCCAGACAGTCGACGGATATTGAAGAGAGGCTAAGAATATGAATAGCCACGTTTGCTTATCTAAGGTTTTTAATTGTTGTCACTCAGAGCTGAAATTAAACGAACACACAGATCCGATTTTGTTTTTCTATTCCGTGCATAAAATGTGTGATACAATCTGTGTGTCTTCCACAATGACCCTGCTCTCCATCGAATTCTCATAGATCATGCAGTTGCGAAGAGCGTCCGAATAGTACAGGGAAGGTCGTCGTGGATTCGGTTTTCATCTGGAGCTTATAGGCTTTTTCTGTATTCTTCTATCCGTACTAGAATACTTATATGCAGATGTATATGTATTTCAAAAGTAAATAACTTGATTAAGAGGATACAGAATAAAAGAGCATGGAAGCACGTTAGGAGTGTAAAAAAAAGGCTCTCTAGAAGTCAGAACCCTTCCTCGTCCCCCCACCCCCGGCTCCCCACCCCTCCCCAAACGAAATAAGAAAGAATTCAAAATACTAAATTGACACATTTTCGTTTTAGCTACTACAAAATGCCTTTAACATCAATTTTGTGCGATTAGTGGAAAAACTTTCAGATTAAATTTTTGTTGTTGATCCATTAAAGTTCAAGATTATTTTGAACCGGCCTTAATGCCATAATAGCCGGTAGACGCCCAAAAAACTATGGGGGCTTTACAAACACTCATCCTAATCCTTAAATGTGTTGACGCCAAAATACTTACCGCAAATCCAGTTTCTGACGGACAGAGCTATCGACAATTTAAGTGTTTTCATAAGTTGCCCCAGACAAATTAAGCCTATTCCAGTTTACAGATAAGACTGATCTTTCCATTTATTTGTAGACAACATGACAACGGATTGATCAAGATAATCGAGTGGCAATCAATCAGTTTGTGTTAGCAAACCATAAACAGACACTTCATTGTCTAAAACAAACTCGTTTTAAAACAAAATGACGAATACTCAGTCTTATTTAAATCAGTTTTTTGCGTGCTAGTGTATCAGACGTTTTCTGTTTTAAATCACCAACACTTATTGCACTTACAGTTTGTCTTATCATTGCTTATTTACTCTTTGGGAATATCATGGAATAAGAACAATTCAAGAACAAATTTAGGATGAAATCGCGCCGACAAGTTTAGAAACAGCCCAGCCTCAGCCGAATGTTATTGGTTCTAATTCGAAAAGCAATACGCAATAAACAGCATTTGTTGCGGAGAGCTGTATCAACCATTACCGAGTCAGAGGACTCCGTGTCTAACTCAATTGGTTTTGGTGCGGCGAAAGCTTGATTTATGAACTAGCTAGGTCAAAAGCGATTTAGATTTACATGTAATTAGGTTTAGTTGAAGCATCTTGATAGTTCGCAGCATTCAGGATCGATTCAGGAAATGGACAAAAATCAGCAGGTTAATTTAATGCGCTGTCGAGTATTTCCTACTGTTTGTCTCGAGTGCGCTTCATATTTTGCACATTTGAGTTCGTTTTTTACTGATCGGGAACCAAGTTACTTAAAGGCTGCAGAGTAACGCTAAACCAGGGTTAAATCAGTCTTAACTTACGTTTTTGTTCAGCTCCAACCTTACAGCGACCGATTTGAGCTGTAATTTTGGAATTGAAAAGATTTTTCTCTGGAAAATCTAAACAGTACTTTATAAGAACCGAAACCTTTCCTTAGAGAAGAAATTACTGCTCGAATCTTGACTTAACCCAGGGTTACTTAAATTTAACCAGCTTTTGGTACGTGCGCTTGAGCTAAGCGGCCGCAAAGCACCCTGGGTTACAGTCAGGGGAACGTCCTCCTAACAGTCTTAGTGATCTTAGAAGTTCACCATAAAACAGCACTTTTTCTGGTTCAGGGCTACGTCATTAGAAGTAATGAAGTATATGCTTCCCACCATCCACGAAAAAAATATTATCTGGTTGAAGAACCGGTCGCCAATGTAAAACTGGGACAGTTTTTGAGTATCACCCCTCCTTCCCCCCGTTTGAGGTGTTTGCGCAAGAATCGAGACTTGTAGAGAAGGAAGAAAATCAGAACCGCTCCCCAATGTAAAACTGTTACAGTCTTTGAAGATTACCCCTCTTCTTCCCCGTTTGAGGTGCAAGAATCGAGACTTGTAGAGAAGGAAGTAAACAGAACTTACACGAGTACCTTGCATGTACTGACGTACTACGAGCGTAACCCGAGCAATAGCCGATGGGCTTCTTTTTGTTTCAAAATACTAAAATTAATGTTTAATTCAAAATTTAAGCGGAGGGGATACTTCGGGGGAAAAAGGATATGGATGTTTGTCGGGAAAAGTGAAAAAGTTCTTTAAAAAGTACCAAAATGTTACTTTGATCACAAAAATGTTCGGACCTTAAATATTTGGACATTTAGTTCGGACTAAAAACTTTCGGACATTTTACCCATAAATTTCGGACAAACGACGACACTAAATATAACGTTTGAATAAATTAAATTTATCAATAAAACTCAACTGGTAGTACTAGTTTACAAACAATTAACACCAACAAAAATGCGAGCGTACCTATTGCTTCATTCTGTTTTATGGGTAAAACAACATGGCCTAGCCACATATTGGTGAGCTGCTTTTGGCAACTTTTGACAACGTTAACAACCCTGCAAACCTTGTTTAAGATATGTTATAGCATGGAAACTTTAGTTTGAAGTAGGGTATTCTAGCACCAGTGACTAACGTCCCACGTGAAATTTCCCGATTTGTTTAAACGTCTATGGAAAGAGGGAGACAGCTGAAAGCTAGAGTGGTAGACTGCTCTTTCTATAGATCCCCGATACCTCAAGACGACTTAGAATTTATTCTAGAATCGACTCAGTTCACCATCGAGGAAGAGACGGAAGTACCTTCGTGAATTGATCGCGGGAAACTACGAAACACTGGACACTCCAAGAGTACACGAACAGTTTGACTCAACAGAAAACACTTTTAACCCACAGGACTTGTCGACTTCCAAGAGTCAGTTAGATGATGTACATCAGACTTGTAAATCACTTTAAATCTATAAAAGTCAGTAATTAAAATTGAGTATACTTTAAAACTTTCGGACAGTTTAAATTTCGGTATATTTTCGGACGCTTAAATTTTTGTCGACCCTAGAAAAACCTCGTAGCATAGATTTTTATGGAAAAACTAGGACGAAACAGAAGAAAAAGAACATTCTCGTTTTTTTTGCATCCCTAAACAATACTGTTTATTAAAAAAGATAACCTTGGTAAGTTCCGTGAAAACCACAAAAATGCCGGGCGCCGGACAGGTATAAAGTTGGCCCCCTGTGTGGTCCCCTGTGATATCGCGGTATTTTTACAGGGGTACGGTAAGGAAGCGTTTGCTAAGCCATGTGATGAGGTCTGCAAGCGCTACATTTTAATACTTTTGACAGTTTAATATTTGAGCTACCATTTTAAGTTAGTGTTCCCTCTAGAAATATGTATTACTCCAATATTTTCCTAATACTCTTAGTGATATGTATTTTCAAAGGTTTTTTTGCAAAAGATGACGAAGACGATGTTGAAATGGAAGAGACGAGACTCCCACAATATTTGAGGAACGATGGTATTCGCCGTGTCATCAACTTGAACTCGAAGAGCTTCCTTAAGACACGAAAGCAATCCAGATTGTTAGTTGTTCTGTTTTATGTGCGGAACAAGGAAAAACCAGAAGCTGACAAAAGTTGGAAAACAGATGTACAAACGCTTGAGGTACGAGCTGTAGTCACTAATATACACACTGAGTAATTATAAAATTATGTAGTAAAGCAATTTGGTACAGTTTTCACAAGGAGAGCATACATATAAATAATAATGACACATTTTAATGATATTGTGTTGTCAAGCGCCAGATATATTACTTTCAGAAGCAAGGGAAATTTTGGTAGGTGAAGATTTTACACTCAAGGCGACGTTAAATTCATGGTGTGTCGTTTATAATGCATTTGCCTTGGTGGGGGTATAAAGCTCTTTTGATTATTACACGGTCAAATTTGCAAGTTTACATAATTTTAAACGACTTGTATCTTAAAGAAATTGGTTGTGTATTTACCCGGAAACTGCTTTGAAATCAGTGGAGCTTCAATACTGAATACAAGGGATAAAAGACAAATGGGTAAAGAGACCTTTTCTTCTGACGTGAAAACACTCGTCTGGTGATGTTATTATATGGGCCACCTCATCTCATTCAACTCTACCCCATCAAATTTGTGAAGACAAAGGTTGCTGTTTTTTGATTAACAGCTGATCACTGGTAGTTAAGCTGCTTCACCGTTGATTAGTGAGTGTGTGCCAGCTTGACGCTATATATTGCATAAGTTATGTGGTAAAAATACAATTGTTATATTATTTTGCTAACTGGGAGGTCCATACTGTCAGTGAAAATTACTGTAATTGTGGTCTTGAAAGACAGTGCAGTCTTAGATAGTTTTGTAACTTCATTTTCTCCTTTTTCTCACACTACTTTAATTTTGTAGTTAATAATTTTTAGCGTATATTCACTGTGAAAGCTTTACTGTGAGTTTTTATTTTCATTTTTTTGTCTCATTAGCATATGCACTTGTCTTTCCAATTCCTTGATTTCCTATGAAATCAAGACTCTATCAAAGAATGTAGAGCTCATCGTTCTTGCCTCCAGTTGCTTTACATTTTTTTTGAGTCATAACTTCTTCTTTGAAACAATACTTATAAAATCTAAATTTGGTCACTCAATCTTATTTAATAATCATTTTCAAGTTAATGCTTTAAAGCTAATCTAAATTGTTTGTCGGTGCAGTAGCTGAGCAGTTAGTGAGTTCGACTCATAATCCTAGGGTCACAACTTGGAGCCCTGATCAGACCTCTGTGTTGAGTCCTTGAGCAAGACACTTTACTTGACTTTGTTCTAATCGACTCAGCTGTATAAAAGAGTTTTCTTAAACCCCCAAAATTACAGGTCCTAAGTTTTCTACTGCACCTCAAAAAATATATACTTTCAAATGGCTGATAAAAACTGATATTCAGTTTGAAAAAGGAGTATTAAAACTGGTTTGAAAATAATAAAGCTAGTTTAAGAAGTATCTGAAAGAAGGAAAAAATTGTTACTGCTTGCAGATTGTAGCTAAAATCTTGCAGCCTCAGGGAGTGATAATTGGCTCATTAAATATCATGGAAAACCTTGAATTTGCCCAGCAGTTAGGTGAGTTGTGGATGTTGTTGTTATTGTTATTGTTGTTGTTGTCAATGTTATTATTGTTGTTGTTGTTAATGTTATTCTTATTATAATTGTTGTTATTTGTTGTTGCTATTATTTCAGGTGTTAAGTATGCTGGATCAATACTCATATTCCATAGAGGAAAGACGATTGAATATGTAGGACACAGGTATAGTCTCAGGAAAGGGGAGGGGCATAATTTGGCATTAAAGTGAAGTAACCTGCCCCTTAACTCTATGTATGTTTTCACTTAACTTGTAATAATTTTTTTTCAGTATTCTTTTTAATTTGACTTTTGAATAGAGAAGAGTATTTTTTACCTTTTTTGGTTTGCAGTAGAAATTTGCAGGTTTATAATTTATTTTCAGTGGAGTGCTCACAAAAGCTTTTTCCTCTCTATGAACAATGGACTTTCAAAGAGTTAGGTCTACCCTCGTCAACTAGGGGGGGAGTACTCAAAGTATACATGAGGGGGGAGGGTGGTGTCCGCTGGAGCTTCAAATCGTAAACCCAAAAAAATATCGAATAATGAAAGTTCACTCAGACATGTATCCCAAAAAATATAAACATTAATTAAAGAGCTAAAAACTTATGTGATAGGCCTCTGACCCAAAAAAAATATCAAGCATATATATTATGTAAATTTCCTAAAAAAAATCAGTACACCCCCTGTTATGTATACTTCAATTTCCCCTCCTCTTTTGTTCACAGAGTTCATGAGCAAGCCATATGTTAATCTTAGCATTCTTCTCCAACCAAGCTTTGTTACTTTGAGCATTGAGTAATGCACCCACCCCTTTTGTTTCTTCAACTTTAATGAGAGCACAGTCTTCACCCAAAGAGTTACATTCAATCTTTTTGAAACAATTTAGGAAATACCCCCACTCCTGCTTTTAAAAGAATTAAGAAAGTTGCTGGTAGCTGATTGAGTAGTTATATAAATTTGAGGAAAATAATGTCCCTTTTGTTGATTGAGATTAAGACTGCAACCCTAGTTCTATTAATAAGTGATCCTAGTACAGTAAAAACCTGAAAATTAAGAACTTGTTAGCCTAAAAATTGGATTTTTTACTCCTATAAAAAAGAACCTGTTAAGCCTAAAAATTGAAAACAAGTTGTTATTTTCTAAAATCATATTAGTTCATTACAGCTGCAGTGCAATAATCCTGTTTGAAGAAAAAAGCAAATTCTCATTACTGTAAAAATGGGTTTATCTCAATAAAAAATATAGTAATAGCTGTTTCACACATTTAGTGTTTGTACTCTAGGCAGAACATATCACTCATGTGAATGTTTGTGTTGATATCCTTAAAAAATTGATGTCTTTTTTGGGGGGAGGGGTAGGGGTTAGGGGTGGGGGTAGAAAATGGGCCAGTAATCATCTTGTTTTGTAGCTGAGTTTTATTTATTTTTCTTCTCTCTAGAATTAAGATTCCAAGTAGCCTAAAATTGTGTTGACTACCCTTTTAAGGCTACTTTCCAAAAATGTAGGTTCTTAGTTGCGGGTTTTTACCGTAGTGTTTAACTGTAATGTATCATTCAAATAATACACTCTTCTTCTCCTCCTTCAGGTCAGCGGATGTGCTAGTCTCTTTCCTTCATAGGGTAAGGTCTTTCCTCCATAGGGTAAGGTCTTTCCTTCATAGGGTAAGGTCTTTCTTTCATAGGGTAAGGTCTTTCCTTCATTGGGTAAGGTCTTTCTTCCATAAGGTAAGGTCTTTCCTCCATAGGGTAAGGTCTTTCCTTTATAGGGTAAGGTCTTCATAGGGTAAGGTCTTTCCTTCATAGATAAGATCTTTCCTTCATAGGGTAAGATCTTTCCTCCATAGGGTAAGGTCTTTCCTTCATAGGGTAAGGTCTTTCCTTCATAGGGTAAGGTCTTTCCTCCATAGGGTAAGGTCTTTCCTTCATAGGGTAAGGTCTTTCCTTCATAGGGTAAGGTCTTTCCTTCATAGGGTAAAGTCTTTCCTCCATAGGGTAAGGTCTTTCGTTCATAGGGTAAGGTCTTTCCTCCACAGGGTAAGGTCTTTCCTTCATAGGGTAAGGTCTTTCCTTCATAGGGTAAGGTCTTTCCTCCATAGGGTAAGGTCTTTCCTTCATAGGGTAAGGTCTTTCCTCCATAGGGTAAGGTCTTTCCTCCATAGGGTAAGGTCTTTCCTTCATAGGGTAAGGTCTTCATAGGGTAAGGTCTTTCCTCCATAGGGTAAGGTCTTCATAGGGTAAGGTCTTTCCTCCATAGGGTAAGGTCTTCATAGGGTAAGGTCTTTCCTTCATAGGGTAAGGTCTTTCCTCCATAGGGTAAGGTCTTTCTTCCATAGGGTAAGGTCTTTCTTCCATAGGGTAAGGTCTTTCTTCCATAGGGTAAGGTCTTTCCTCCATAGGTAAGGTCTTTCCTTCATAGGTAAGGTTAAATTTTTTTTAGCATGGTTAGAATCGGTGGTGTTGAATGTGACTGTTGGATTATGTAATTTTAACTTAAGCTTTGTTGTGGCTATAATTGGATTTATGTACAGTACTGTATGTATTGGCTTATTGTATCCTTTTAATTTTATTTAGTTGTTTAGTTTCTCTTACTGTTTATTAATAATTGTAAATTGTAATGTAGCAAGAAATTTAGTTTAAAGATTATATTTGCAGATGTTTGAACCACCTGTTGCACTGGTGGAAACAAAGAAACAAAGAAAAGTATTTGAAGATGTTGATACAGCAAAAGTGGTTGGTTTCTTTGCTGACAAGACAAGCCAAGGTAAGATCTTACTTGTCTTGACATTAAAAGCACCCATTTAAAACATTTGCAGAAAATCTTGAAATGTTGATGTCAAACCAATATTTTCTGAATCTTCATTATTGTTTTCATTAAAATTGAAGAAATTGTTGATTCACAAGTTGAAAGCTTAGAAAAAATTCTGAATCTCTGATGGGAATCTAACCTGCAACCCTCTGATTACCAATCAGATGCTCTACCCACTGAGCTACAGAGACTCACATGGGGAGCTGAGCCACTGGTTAAGTTCTTGTATATTCCCGCTTGACATATGTCTCGTAAACTGCTCGCTCAATATGTTCAATAATAAGTTGCTACTTGCTTCCGTTCTATTATCAAATGGTAGTTTGAATCTTGCATATATATAAAGTTGAAGAAACTGTTGACTCACAAGTTGAAAGCTCAGAAAAAATTCTGAGTCACTGATGGGAATCGAACCTGCAACCCTCTGATTTCCAATCAGGTGCTCTATCCACTGAGTTACAAAGACTCACATGGGAAGCTCGTAGCCTCATTCAAGTCATTGAACAGCTTTTCTTGGGCTTCACTGTTCTACATTCTTTGATCATATTTTGGTCTATCGCTGTCTCTTTGATTTTCTATGATCTTTGTAAAACTCGTGTAGACTCGATCATGCTGGAACTGATTATTTATTCTTTTCTATTCTTCCTGTTTCACCTTATTCCAATAATTTCTTTTCAGTTTCCTCAAGATTGACTTTTGTTTCTCCATATACGATATTAGGTTTGCCACGGAGATTGACTTACATTCCTTCATGAGCTGAGCCCGTTTTTTTTCCTTTCTTTGTTAACTTTCATAACTTTAACTTTACTTTATTATTATTATTATTATTATTATTATTATTAATAATAACTGTTTTTATTGTTATTACTATTTTTGTTTTTATTGTTAGTGTTATTTTTATTATCAACATAATTTTTTCTAGAGTTCAAAGTGTTTGAGGAAGCAGCCAAACAGTACCAGCCTCTTCTACCGTTCTTTGCAGTTTTTGATAAAAAGGTTAATAGTTTGTGTTAGTGTTAGTTTGTGTTTATGAGCCTCTTGTTCGAGATCTTGTTCACATAATTCAAGTTAGTTCTACTATACTGTATTTATGAATTGACATCTTTCTGAAAATGCAGTCATGCAGTCTGAAAAATGCCAAGTCTTAGCATTATTCTTCATTTTAATTAGTGTTTTGAATTTTATAAGTCAAAAATTGAAAATGGTTAAAGTTGTACTTTCAACAGACTGTACCTGTGGACGAGACCTATTATTTAGAATTTGTTTTTCAGCTTGCAAAGTCAATGCGGTTAAAGAAATTGGGAAGTATACAGCTCAACAAACCATATGAAAAAGGAGCCAATTTTGCAAGTAGTCAGGTCAGCCAACACTCAGTTACTGAAGAAATCTTGGGCAAGAAACCTAATACCTTTTTATATCACACATAATTTTTATGTTGTTGTTCTATGCTTCAGTTAAGTAATGTAACTAACTTAATTGGCCTAGTGAAAGTGTTTGGTAGACAAATTGGCAGTGCCATATAATTGAAAATAAAGTTAGCTAATAAAAGTTAAATCTTTTCTCAAGCAAAGTGGCTATGGCCCATATAGCCGGCCCTTATATATCTTTGGTTTCGGAAGTGTTAAGTGGATGAGACTGTTTGACTCTTGTTAGACAGGACACTTATCCATCACAGGTTAGCCCCCAGCAGAAGCTGACCAGTGCTTATTTATACAGTTGGTTTGACTTGAATATTGGGTAAAGTGTCTTGCTCAAGGACACAACACAGTGGTCTGACCAGGGCTCCAACTTATGACTGTATGATTGTGAGTCAAACATTTAAACAACTCAACCACTGCACCACTGACTATTGACTTGAAATTAGCTAGAATTTTATTTGCAGACACACTAAACATTTTCTAGATCATAAACACTAGTTTAGAATAAACAATTTTTTTATGTTTTTCTCACCACAGCCACTGACTGAGGAAAACCTGCATCACTTTATCAGAAATAATAGAAAGTAAGTTGACTAAAAATATGAAACGTTTTTACGTTCTTAATTGTTTTTGAAATTTGATTCTAAAGTATTCCACTTATTAAATAGTTTTTCACTTGGTAAATTGTTGATATAAAATTACATGTTGGACTGTGGTTGGAAAGTAATTACTGTCAGTGAAACAAATTTATATTATTTAAAGTGGAAAAACCTAGAGAAAATATTGTGCAGAATACCAAATTTAAGGACTGAACAGTTTAGCTACCTCAGACTTATTTAACAGTTGAAGTAAAAAGAGCATTTATAGCGATGTAAATCTGTTAAGAGGAATTTTTTCTCACCTTTGTTTTTACCTTTACTCCTATCTTTATTTTTACCTGAAATTATTTTTATTTTATTTTTTCATTGTTACTTTTACCTTAGTTTAGTTTTTCCTTATTTTTAGCTTTGTTTTAACCTTTATTCTTATTTTTTTTACCTGAAATTATTTTTATTTTATTTTTATCTTTACTTTTACCTTTTACCTGAAGTTACTTTTATCCTAGTTTATTTTTTCCTTATTTTTACCTTTATTCTTATATATATATATATTTATTTTACCTGAAATTATTTTCACTTTTTTTGCTTCATTACTTGTGCCTTAGTTTATTTTTTCCTTATTTTTAGCTTTATTTTTAGCTATATTTTATCTTTATTTTTATCGATCTGTATTTTTACCTGTTTGTTTTTTACTTATTTTTAGCTATATTTTTACTTTATTTTGTTATGTTTACTTTCATTTTTATTTTTATTTTTTACCTTTATTTTTTCATTTTACTTTTAGTTTTATTTTCACCTTTATTTGACTTTTATTTTTACTTTTACTTTTATCTTTAATTGTTTCATAAAATTTTTACCCTTAATTTTAACTTTTATTTTTACATTATCTTTTATCTTTATATCTATCTTTTTTGCCTTTTTTCTATTTATTTTTACCTTTTCTTTACCTTGATTTTACTTTTATTTATACCTAGTACCTTTATTTTTTATCTTTACTTTTAATTTTGCTTTTATTTTTACCCCTTCTTTTATTTATATTTTTATTTTTACCTTTATTTTTACTTTTCTTTTTCTTTTTTACCTTTTCTTTTTATTTTTGCTATTTATATTTAGATTTTCGTTTTTCCCTTATTTTTACCTTTGTCTTTTACCTTTTATTTTTACTTTTACTTTTACCTTAAATTTTACCTTTATTTTCATCTTGACTTTAACCTTTTTTTTACTTTGTTGTATTGTTTTACCTTTACTTTTCTTTTTTATTTACTTTCCTTTTACCTTTCTTTTTACCTTTCTTTTTGCCTTTCTTTTTCTTTTTACTTTTACCTTTATTTTTTTTCCTTTAATTTTTCCTTTATTTTTCCTTTTTTCCCCTTTATTTTCCCTTTGTTATTACCTTTATATACCTGTCGCAAGTATCGTGCAACGAGACTTCTTGCCATTGTTCGGTTCCAACCGATAGTAGCGGCAATCATTAATCTTAAATAAAAGGCTTGAATAATTTATTTTCAAGTAAGGTTCTGGTCTTGACCAATGATGGCGTGATTTGCTTCAAGTCTTTCTCTCCAGTAGGGAATGGTAAATGCGAGACTGTCCGAGATGCCGAGATGGCTTTTTAAAATTCGATCCCAAGGCTTTTGAAAGTGATGAACAATCTGAGGATACGAAAAATACGAAACCGAGACTTAAAACACCGCAACACCAAACAAATTTCAATCAAAATGGAGGTTTCGAGCTCTACCGAAAATGCCTTGCCAAGAATGCGAGCAACTTTATGAGAAAATCCGAGACTGCGAATGCTACTATTATCAGATCTAGAAGGAACCGATCAACGCAGGAAGTGTCGTCGCACGATAATTGCAATAGGGAAGGTCGCGGAGAGACCACGATCAAAGGATCAAATCATGTTAGAGTGGATTATGAAATGAGGAATCGTCTGAATAACAATTTGAAACGAAAACTGTCTGCTAACAATAACACGTATAAATCAAAAATTGAGACTTCTTCCAAAAATGACCGCAATTTGTACAAACGTCAAAGTACAATGCATTGAAATAACAATTTTGAATTTTCTTTTTCCTTAGTTGATTGTTATTTCGACCCTAATGTTTGTCAGTTCACGTTAATGGTTGACCATTCGTACAAACGATTGTATAAAGGTGCACTTGATTCTGCGTCTCTTTGCAAATTGCATCATTGTATATCTCTAATACACCATTGATTGTCATACTATGCAATTGATTTGCTATTGGTGTTAATGATCTTGCGTTTGCGAGATTAACCTGAAAGTATACTTGTTACCTTTGATTGTCCAAAGGTGCAATTTTTCATCCGTTGATGCTATTGCATGTTGGCAAATACCGTTTTTGAAAGTTCATTCGATTTTCATGGAAGGTATACTTGCTTTATTGTTTCAACTGTTGACGTAAATGAATGTGTACTTTACGTAATTGAACAGCAAAAGGTGTATTATTGCTATGTCTTATAGCCACAGTCAAGGATACTTTGAAAATACTGTTTTTATTGTTGTTTTGCGTTAACAGGCAATTTTTAACCAAGATGAGACTTGAAGACATTCATCAATCTTGGGTAAGTGATGATCATAAATTCCTTGAACAATTATGGTGTTTTTCCTAACAACTTTTTTGTTTTACCCTCAGCCTACAAAAGCTGACAGTTATTTGGTTGTAACCGCCTTTGTTAGGCCACAAACGGAAGGTCAGTTAAATTTCATATTATGCCCTCGTGAATTGATTCCGAGTCATTATTTCATCATATACAAAAGAAAAAAAACATCTTTAGTTCTCGGAAATCATAATATTCGTAAGACCTATGGCCCTCCAAATTAGTGGGAATTACACAATGCACATGATTGTGAAAGTGCCTTATGGATGAAAAATAATTTTCTTGTGACGAATTACTCCTTGAATATGACGCAAAAATTAATTCGTAAGTTTTACTTTCACAGTGAACTACAAACTTGTCATGGAAAGGGTTGGAAAATGGCGTGGGTGTGAATGCTTTTTCTTTAGACTCTTATTTTCACGTTTTTTCGCTTTTTCGTAATCGGACAGAATATTATAAGATAAAGGTTGCTGTGATTACGTTGCTATTTCATTTTAGGTTTTTTCAATTTGTCCTTGCCTTGATGGAATTAAATATTTTAACTAAGCCAAAATTTTATCCTTGTAACGTCTAGCCGTTTTTCTCTTGAACATACGGGCTTTTCGGCCATTTTTCTCCTAGGGAATTTTGTTTAACTTTATTTTACACCACAGTTTCTTGGACAAACAGTAGCCAACCATTAAAGAAGAAGGACACAAGAAGTTATCCAACTAATCACACTTTCCTCTTGCAGATGGCTCTAGGTTTTTCTCTCTTATAAAGTCGTTAGCCCGGAACTATGCCAATAACGACAAACTGTCGTTCGTTTGGATAGACCCTGAATCCTTTCCAATGGTAAGCCTTTCCTTCCAATGGTAATGTTAGCTAGATATACATAGAAATTTCTATTGAAACCACACAGACCTCTAGAACAGACACAAAATAACACTGGCAGTGAATCACGGGTGCTGATTGGTAGAGAGTACCTAGACACACTTTTGGTGTACATGTAAGGAGAATTAAGATTTTGAGGATAGATTACGCATCTCTTTGATTTGTTTGTTGGTCATTTTAAAAAAGCAAGACATGTAGACAGGGAAATGCGTTTAATTGCTTAATTACATATATACGTTACCTTTGTAGCTATCCTCCATTTCAGTGTTTGGGCTATGAAATACGTGGTGTATTTTAGAAAGCTCACGCAAATATTTTTGAGCTTCGGTTAACATTATAGTTTTTGTATCCTGTTGAAACTGTCAAGTTTTTAGCGTAATGTCAGTAATGTTGGATTACGACCGAGTATTCAGGAAGTTGGGTTCGGGAAGCCTCTTGCGTCATTTTCCACTCTTTTCCCCAGAGCCCATCACTTCTCTTAGCTGGTAGGGCCTTAGCACGAGAAAACGTGTTCGTTTCCCTTCGTTTTCTCTTGCGAAGGTCCCGCCGGCTAAGAGAAGCGATGGGCTCTGGGAAAGAGAATGGTCATTCTCAATCTCAGAATAGTATAGTGCGTTAAAAGATAGTTGTTGTTTTTTCTTGAACGTGGGCCTTGAAACCAGCGAAGGTATGCCTGAATCGGGTGATGAAGCACCAACGCGACATTAGCGCTTCTACCAAAACAAAAGAAGCAGAAGAGATTGGGAAATTCTAGGAATGACGTCACTTGTCAGTCGGCTTAATCACCAAGCAGTAAGCAAAAATCCACGGTCTTGAATCGAAGCGATTTTAAACTAAAATTAAATACCGTTCCTTAATTTTTGTCTTAAACTATTCCACTGATACCACAGATTTCACAGCCCAAATATTGAACCAAGGTAAGCTGTTTTTTAGAATTCATAGTGTGCAGGTAAAAGAAAAAGATTCATTCGCTAAAGCAGCAGCTCTTACTGACATCAAACCGACAAAGTCTAGTAATAGAAGCGAGAAAGTTAAGGTACACACTAAAGTCTATGTTTTACCTGAAACCTCCACAGATGCGTGATTTCTGGCAGAAGTCATACGAAATAGACGTGAATAAACCAGCTCTTGGCGTGATCGATCCTAAAACGGTAAGTATTGGCACGACTATTTGTTCCCTGAACACCATTCACAATGCCTCTGTGTTTCGTTTGCTTTTCATACAATAAATTTCGATTACTACCCAAAATGCCGTATGATTTCGTTCAATAAAACCGAATGACGGAAAATATAATCGGACAGTGCAAATCATTCGATAGGAGCAAATACTCAAAACAAACTGATCCCCCAAACCGCTTTTTTAGCCGTCTTTACTCTTAGGTAGTGGGAAAATCCAACGATATTACATCACAGTTACAGGACTATGATTTTTAAAACGTTCTTGTCTGAGTAGACGCGAATTAAGGTCTAACAGTTTAAATACGTTAGAGCAAGGACAGCACCTTCTCCCCAGTCATCTGAGTGAAGGTCCGGCACCGGGAATCGAACCCAGGCCTTTCCCATAACAGACTGGCACCTTAAAGGGGAACTGAACCCCAAAAATCAACCTTTAATAAATAAATCCAGAAAGGTATGGACACCAGACTTAAATTTTTTTTCTCGTGTCGTACTGATTTTCCGAGAAGTTATAGTTTGAATGTGCAAGTTTCGGGTCACATTGAGTCATTGAGCATGGGCGCTTGTCAATTTGTCAGCGGTAAACAAAGGTAAATTGTGACGTAGGTTATGGGGAAGCGTGCGAGCGTTTGAAGTGTTTGTGTTGTCATAAGCTCGCTTACACAGTCAAGAGTGAAAGTTAAATTTAAGTTGTGTGCACTGTCTCACTTCCATAATGAATCTTTTCAGTTCGAGTCAATTCTTCCCCGTATCTGACGTCATAACCTCACTCTTTCTCCGCTGACCCCCTGTCTCTGAGCCGCTGGTACAATGCGGCACGTAACGTGTTTTAAACTCGAAATTTTTGGAAAATAAGCGCGACTCGATGAAAGAATGTTTAAATATCGTTTGACAAAAGTCGATTTTAGGGTTCAGTTCCCCTTAACAACTGGGCTAACCAGACGGCGGTGCCAGGAAAAAAAGTTAACTAACTCGTCATTTGTTGCAGAACCGCAATACCTGGTTCAAGAGCGCACAGGCGCCAAAACTGCGCCAGATGACAAAATGGGTTGACGAGGTGCTGGCCGAAAAAATTCAACTCAAGGGGAACAATTCTACTGACACGAGTAAACAGAAAAAGAAAGAAGAATTATGATAGTAAAATAATTTGTTTGCATGTTATAGAAAAACGAATTCACGTCTGTGAAATAAGAGCGCACAGGATAGCAAAGAAAGAAGAACAGAAGTTTAACTCTTTCAGTCCCAATCAGTTATCAAAATCTCACTTCTCCTTACATAACACATAGAAAATAAGATAGTAGGTAATGAGAAAATGAGAAATGACCAAACAAAGGGAGCTACAGATCGTGAAAATCAAAATTCTCCCAAACTTGCCTAATGAAAAGTATGAACTCTAGTTGGGAGAATTTACCAATACAACCGGGACTGGAAGGGTTGCATAGCAACAAAAACAACAAATTAATTCTACTGTGCGCCTAATTCTACTGTTTTGCAAATAAGTGTGGACCAGCATTTAAAGTCTTAAAGATTAAATTTTGCAATATTTTAAACCATTTTTAAAGCACTCCAAACTTGTCAGAGACATCCTTCCCACTGATCCTCAGACCCGAGGAACCAGCCATCATCATCATCACCATCATCATTATCATTATTATCATCATCATTATCATCACCATTATCATCACCCTAATCATCATCATCATCAACATTGTCATTATCATCATCATCATTATCATTATCATCATCATCATCAACATTATCATTATCATCATCATCATTATAGTTATCATCATCGTCATTATCATCATCACCATCATTATCGCCATAATCTTTATCATCACCATCATCAACATCATCACCATCATTGTTAGGGAAACGGTCAAAACAATGGTACTTCCTAGAAACCCAATTTAGGGGGATGGGGATTTTTGTGCCGCCACCCACCACCTTTTTTCAAAAAGGCTGAATTTCAGGAGCAAATATCATGTTCAACAAAATAGATATTG
>JAOBRD020248262.1:0-24275 GCA_027575215.2 Hydrozoanthus sils
AACCACCGGGCATCTCAACAACCCCGTGAGGGAACCAACCCTATCGGCGCCCCCTCCCCCGCTTCTGACGGCCCTGGATAACATGTAAAAAACAGAATCATGTTTGTCAAACCCTCAAGGTTTTTTTGCCATTAGCTCCAAGATTTTTTTGAGTGATTCTCTGATTTTAATTTTTTTATTTCTTTTCTACTTTTAGGGGTCAGGGGTTAGCAGTTCTGCCTGGTATCATTGAACATTGCAAATAAGTGTTTAAAAAAATTAGTGACAAAAATTAAATATTAATACAAATTTATATCAGTTGTTGAGTTAATATATCCATAACCCAGTGACAAAGGTCAGATGGTTATAACTTTCCTCTTAAGTTGAACTAAAAAAGAAGCAAGAAATAGTGTATTACACTCGCTTGGCAAGGTTGCTATTTTTTGACATTCCAAGTAAGTTCTTCTTGGATTGAACAGAATTGTGTTAATTGTTTCTAGTTGAGTTTTTAACCTTCTAAAGAAACTTAGCTTTTCAAGATGATGAATAAACTGATGGTTGAGGTAGATGATTAATTTATATCATAAAAACGTTCTTGATTTGTTTTACAGGTTTAAACCTCTTATAAAATGCTTTGAAATTGCTGCCATGTCTAAAGATGAATATTCCACTGATGTTATGCATGTTGTGGCAAAACCAGATAATTCACAATCTGAAGATGCTGTCAGAAGCATGCATCTATTTGAACAGGTGGAAGGAGTATCACAAAGTTCTAATGAAGTTGATGTAAGTCCATTACCAAAATCTGAAGATGCAGAAAGAAATCTTGCTGTTGTTGTAAGTGAAGGTAAGGGTTTAAGAATTACTTGCAAGACTTCACACAAGTTTTGCCCACAAAAGAATTGTAAGTGTTACTAATGGACCCATTAAAATTAACTTGCTCCTAGCATATGTGGGTTTGCAACTCAGTTTGTTAGAGCACTGCACTAGCATTGCGGAGGTCACAGATTCAAATTCCATTGAAGCCTAAGTTTGAGTAGAATATTCACCATGTCTTGCTTTTTTTCTTTTTAGGAACAAAAACATACTACAAATGTGCAATAAAAAACAAGCCAGTCTTGGTTGATAGCTCAGGTGACTCAAGTGAAGTGCATCTAACATTGGCTACATCACCGTCAAATGGCACAGTGCAGATTGTTCCAGGAGATGCACAGTGTAACTTTTCTGAAACAACTCCAAATGATAATAGCTCTGGTAAAATATGATGCTTGTCGTTCATTTTAGTTTAAAAATGTATCTGACCAAGGCTTTCAAAACAAGCCAGTGACTGCTGGAGTTCCGCCGGCTACTTTGAGTGTCACTGCTGGCTGCTTCTGGCAAGATTACAATACATGTCAGCAAACTAACTCCAAATCTTACTTAAAAACAGCATGTTCACATTCAATTTCAAACGATAGTTCTCCTTGCAGTAACATATAGTTAGGTATTTTGTTTTCAGTAACATTGATTTCAATACATTGCTTTCAAAGACTCGACAATGTCTTTTGTTATTTATGCATCAGTTTGCTTGTGTTTCACTGATTTCTTTTGCCCTTTTTGAATTCTGCATATTGAAGTTATAGTGTTATTAGTCTTCAAGAAAAATTGCATATTCTCTTCCAAAACAAAAAGTGCTAGATTGTGTTTTAGAAGCTCCAAATTTCAAAGTTTTCCCTACAGCCCTCGTTTTATTTTTTGCAACCTTTCCTGCACAGGTGGTTACTTTTTTCTAGCAGCCATCTACTTTAAAACATTCTGAAAGCCCAGTCTGACGCATTAACATGAAAACAGTCTCACACTGAAAGGAAATAGCCATTGACTGAGTAACAACAAATCATAACTCAACAGTCTGGCCTTCACAGTCCTTAGTGAGTGGCAGAGCCCTTTTCCTGTTTACAGATTACATGTTATCGGTACATAGGTAGTGGCTGTTCTCCTGTGTTCTGCCTTCATGTGGAAGTCCACAACTCAGAATTTCTTTAGCCTTTAATTTGAAACAGAAACTGTCTTTGACGTTAAGGGAAGGCACGTTTTTAATTGGGGGGGAGGGCTGGGACCTCAGGGGGGTCATCAGTGAAAGTGAGCATCAAAAGGGGAGGGTCATAGTTCTTTGTAAAGCTATTCAGGGGGACACACACCTTTCACAGAATTTTTTTAATGAAGATTTTTGTGATTTTACTTTCCATTTTTCTTACAGATTAACTTTTTTTATACTTCCATACTCAAACTTCAGCTATAAAACATAAATACCCCACATTGATTGTTCACATTTTCATATTTGAGCTCGCACACATTCAAAATCAAGATACATACAAAATTATAATTAAATAGTTCGTGTTCACAATGATATATATATTCTGAGTTTTCTATGGCATGGAAAATATCATGTAGTAGTGAGGAGAAGGGAGAGTTGCACTTTTAAAAAAAATACCAGCATTCCCCAGCCCTCCCCCCAACCCCAAGAAAAAATGCAGCTTCCCTTTGAAGAGAAAAAATGGCCAACTACCTAATTTAGGGACAAATGTTGCCTATAGATCTAGCTATAGGTTGAAAACTTGCACCTTTTGCACCTATTATGGTTATTTTGTCTTGGCCCCCAGAGGATTGGGGGGGGGGGTTACTTGAATCTAATTGTATGGTTTTCTAATCACACAGAAATTGGAGAAAAGAATTCTATCTACAACAGGCTATACAATCTAATTGCAATAATACAAACTTTTTAGTACAGGTTGCAAAAGTTCAAAACGCACTGAAATGTTCCTGTTCAAAATAAACATCAGACCTTATAATTAATTTCGACCTGCCGACTCTCCCAGTTTTACACTTTCCTCCCAAACTCTGGCAAAGTCCTGAAAATTTCTTTTTTTTTCAAAATTCAGACAAGAAATGAGAAGTTGGTGAATTGAATGTTGACCCTTTGCTTCACAGCCTGTTTTTTTGCATTGCACACAGAGTTTGGGGCTGAAGTTCTTCATTTTTATGCATTGCCTATATATGTTTTAAAAACTTAAGTAATCTTGACCACACAAATGCTAATTTGAGCACTGCTTTGTTGATACCTGGTTTTGGATTTCACAAAATCTCCAGATTTCTTAATAATATTTGTAGCCCACCTACCTCAAGATATTTTGTAGTAAAGGGTTGGCAGGTGTAATATATATAACAGTGATTGTTTTTCTTTGATAAGTTTTAGGACAGGATAGGGGATTTGGGTTGCTTGTTTAGAACTGGGATCAAAATCAAACCAATACTTTATTGTAGAACGGGGTCTGGTTTGAGAAGGTCCAGCAGCACACCCCCACTCAAAATTTTGTTCTCTTTTCCCTAACTGCTTTCACTCCCCTCCCCTATGGCTAGACATTATAAGACCAAGCAAACAGCTACTGCTGCTACTTTGTCTGGCTACTCATGATCAGGAAAGCATTCATTAGATGTTAGAGTTTTTAAAAAGGCTATTTAAACTATGGACGGGTGCTACATGAGCACTTCAAGTCTGTAATGATACATAAATATTTCGTGGGATAAAAATTGAATAAAATGTTATTTACAATAAAATTTGTAAATAAACCCTTAATTAGTGTAAACAAATAATAAAGCTGTACTAAAAACAATATATGGTTGCCTTATGTTCTGCGACTGAATTTCCGTTTAAAAACGAGCATGCCCTTTCTGTAATTGGAATTCGCGCTACCAGGAACATTAAATATTTGCTTGCGACAGTCAATTGGTGAGGAGAGAAAGAAAGTGATGGTGTCCGTATAAAACAAAGCTTGCAAGTGCACGCATAAAAAATATATTAAAAAATGCATGTCTTTGCGAGGGTTGTAAAGTGTCTTCTCGATTTAAACGAAGTCTTTCACTGTCTTCTTGAAATGATGTCTTTGTTTGCGAAATATCTTTTTAGAAAATGCAAGGTTTAATTCAAAGAAAGATTTTTAAATAACTTGGTATGACACGACCTTGTAAATTAATTACAGCAATTAGAACTGCCCTGGTTATTCGACTGGCCGCGTGCATACGAACGATTCCGTTAATTTACAAGCCGATGAGATTTAAAGCACAAAAGAACTCTGAACTAACCTGATCTGTCTTGTTCAGCAGTTTCTGTACGACGTTTTTTGCGTAATAATCGCGAGCATGGATATCTTTTTGCCCGTTGTATGGGGGGATAGCTGTGGCCATCTTTGGGTTCGCTCGTCCCGAATCATCAGAAAGCGTGCTCACTGACACACAATCAAGTACAAATCCTTTTTCTAAATCTTTCAACTCTTCCGAGGTTTTTTCAGGCGGACCAGTCTTAACACAACGAGCTAATTTATATTTTGGCTGAGCCATAACTAACAAATTTGCAATAGCAAACAGTAAATATGTTTGGTATTGTGTAAACGTGTTGATTTGAGTTCAGTGCCTCCGTTGCTAAGAGCTGTTGCTAGACACGTGACTCTAACAGCCACCAACAATTTTTTTTGTGCAATCAAAGCAAAAATGGCTTTTAAAAAAGTACCTTTGGTTACTGCAAAAGACGCGAGAGCTGAAGAAAGTTATAAAAAATCGGTACTCGATAAATCTGTGTGAATTCAGTTAAAAGCGTTTTATTCGTGCTTTCTATCGATTTTCTCGTTTCCCTCCCAGCAAACCGTCACGCAACGCTTTCCTCCCCAGGGTCTGGGCGGCCTGTGCCGTGACAAATTGCCGTGAATAAATTGAATTTGCCGTGAGAAGTTCGAAATTGTCGTGAGAAAATTGAAATTGCTGTAAATTGAAATTACCGGGAGTAAATTTAAATTGCCGTGAGAAAATTGAAATCGCCGTAAACTGAAATTGCCAGGTTTATAATATAGTTCCACAAAATCTGGCAATTTATTTGATTGGTTTAGAGGAGTGGTATTTATCGTATTTGCCGCGTACTTGCCCCTACACTGTTTGACATCTTCCTGTCACTACTTCTTGACTCCGCCTTCCGGGACTGCAAAAGCGGAGTGTTTCTCCATACACGATCTAGTGGTAAACTCTTCAATGTTCGCAGACTGCGAGCCAAAACCCTGCGCAAACTCGTACTCGTGCGCGAGCTTCTTTTCGCCGACGACACAGCCCTGGTTGCTCACACCGAAAGCGGCCTTCAGGCTCTAACAGACCGTTTCAGTGCTGCCTGCAACCGCTTCGGCTTCGTCATCAGTCAGTCTAAGACCGAGGCAACGCAGCAATCAATGAATCTCTCAAGAATCAAAACAAAATAAAAGTCTAACTCAGTCAGTCAATAGAGATTTCTGCTTATTACCACTGTACAAACGTTTATGGTAATCTGATGCGAACTGACGGAGCCTTAACTATTTAGTCGGCTTCGGCTATGCACATCAATTTTGAACATTAATAGTGAATACCAATGTGTATGGAGCAATCTAAAATTGGTCGTAAATTCTCTCAAAATCCAAAAATTAAAAATCTAACTTCGTCAATCGATGGGAAATATCCCTTAGGGTCGTTGCGAGAAGTTTTATCGCGATCTGATACGAACTGACGGATTTTTTTCAAGAAACGTCGCCCCTCAATAACAATAACAACAACAACAACAACAACAACAACAACAAGATTAGCAGCGTTTGGGGACTAATTCCTGGTCCAAAAAAATGTTTTTATCGTTGGATCCGTAAACGGTCTGGGGACTGGGACGTTATAGTACTAGTCCTCTCTCCACTCGTTTGTAACATCAACATCAGGGGCTTAGGGCAAGTATTAAGGCGGGAGTACACCCAAGGCGCGGCTTTCCTCATGTTTCTTACGATATCTCCGGCCGTCCATGATTTGAAGCTACAAAATCGTATCGCTTATAACACAGATGGTATGTGGGAGAATCAGCGTAAACATTTTAAGATTTTTTGGATGAGTTTTGAGTTGTGTTTTATTTTTTGAAGATTGTTATTTTTAAAGAGAGTTTTGAATTTGGTGCTTTTTTAGGAAGTTTTGAAATTAATTTTTAAGTTGATATTTGATGTAAACTTGCCAAACCGTTCTCAAACCAAAGCTGTTCAAGTCCCTTGCCAGGAAGACGGTTTGCTGATTTTACTCAATATTCTTCTTATTCAAACATCTTTTTTAACTTCCTCACTATCCATTCCTACAAAATTTTGGGTGTACTCCCGCCTTAACCACGCAGCATTCATTTCAAAATAACAATTTTAACAGGTGCTTTTAAAAGTTTGTTCCCTTTCTTCCTTTTATTGATTATAATTCAAACATTTTATCAATACGATTCTTTTCCCTGTCAAAATAAATTAAAATGCCCGGGCAAGCAGTCTAACAAGCTAGCTACGCCGCTGGCCTTGTAATCCTTTGGGATTTTAACGGTTTCGACAATCGTTCTCTTGTATTTAATCATAATTTAAAACAAGTTGTCTATCAACCTACTAGAGACCTTGCCATTTTAGCCCTTATCATAACAAACATGCACAACCTATATAAGAGTCCAACTATCTTGGTACCGCTTGGCTCCGGTGATCATATCATCCATTGGCAGCCCTTTGTCTTGTAGAAAGACAGTCATCGCAGGAAAAAGCTGTCAAGAATCCGGTGTGCAAATACCCTCAGTATGGTATAGATGAGTTTGGTAGATGGCTTGTTTCACACAACTGGTTTATCGATAATGGACCCCAATCCCTCTGTTAACGACCTAGCATCCTAGCTCTTCCTCGTTCACAACTAGCTTACTGATGCCATTAATTGTATCTTCCCTGTTAAGACTGTCAAGCTACATAAGTGGATAACCCCGGAAATTAAGCTCATGATTAAAGACATTTCATTGTGGCAAAACCAATACCTGGCGCTCTTAAAGTACAAAGTGAAGAATGAGATCGCTCATAGGAAAAGATCATTCTACAAAAATAAAGTATACCACCTAAAGAAAGAAAGATGATTGCTGTAATGGGTAGAATGCCATCATACACATGTCAAGGTGATCTAGAAATACATCTGATTTTGTACTAGAGAAAAATGGGAAGACCATCTGTCACCAAGAACTTGCCAACAGTTTAAACGAGTTTTAAACCTCCGTAAACGCAGATATCCTAACACTAAATGTTGATGACTCAACCAGCATTCCTTCCTGCTTCTGAGTGCGTAACTTTTATCCAACCCCACGAAGTCTAATATATTACTCACCATCAATGCCCAGACACCCAGAGTACATAATAATGAGAATAGTGGAAACTCCTTGAAGGAGGATCTACCCAGAGTACATAATAATGAGAATAGTAGAAATTCCTAGGAGGAAGATCCACCCAGAGTACATAACATCTGGAACAGCGTAAATTCCTAGTGGGATCTACCCAAAATGCTAAATAATGAGAATAATGGAAATTCCTAGTAGGATCTAGCCAGAGTACATAATAATGAGAATAGTGGAAATTCCTAGTAGGAGAATCTACCGAGAGTACATCATAACAAGAATAGTGGAACTTCCTTGTAGGAGAATCTACCCAGAGTACATCATAATAAGAATAGTGAAAATTCCATGAAGGAGAATTTACCCAGAGTACATAACAATGAGAATAGTGGAAATTCCTAGGAGGAGGACCTACCCAGAGTACATCATAATAAGAAGAGTGGAAATTCTTGAAGGAGGATCTACCCAGAGTACATGACAATGAGAATAGTAGAAGTTTCTTATAGGAAGATCTATCCAGAGTACATAACAATGAGAATAGTGGAAACTCCTATTAGGAGGATCTACCCTCTTACTAACATCTTTGTTAAAGAAGCTTGGAAAATAAAGTACTTGCGATTGAAATACGCTAGACATTTGAAATATATCCCCTTATGTAAATATTTCATAACTTTTAACGTTTGTTTCATAATAAGTTTCTTCGGTAATATAAAATGTCGGGGGTTTGTTTTCGGAACTAATACATAATAACTCGCAAGTTTCCGTTTATTCGAATATTGTACGTTTTATAGGAAGCATCAAAATTTAAATGGCAATCTTTCCCGTTTGCATTTAATTAAAAAATATCCGAGGACATTTTACGGTTGGCTGGATCAGAATACAGACGTTCTTCTGTCATGAGAGATTTTAGAAACTTTGTCGAACGTTTAGTTTGGCTGTCATCTTCCGTTTCAACAGAAAAGTCAACTAAATCTTCAACGCACAGGTTGCTTGGGGTTTGAAAATCTATTCCTCGTAAATCTCGATGAACTTTTTCAATGGTTTGGTGCTTGGTTTCTGTTTCAACTTCATTGCAATCAAGGTCAACTAAAGTAAAAGATACTGCTTGTCTATTTTCTAAATCTTGTGGATTTTCAAATATGTCATTACTTTGTTTCGACTTCGTTTTTGAAATTGTCGGTTGGATTGGACTAGGTAAATCATCAGGTACATTTTCCATCTCAAAAAGGTCAGCATATTTGTCGTGTTTGTCGGTCCTAAGCTTATCCACATAGTTTAGAACCCAATTATGTTTAAAGCTTCTCTCGTTGGATTTGAAACGCTGCTTTTGGAGTGTGCCACTGATTGTTTAAAATCTTAGTTACTTCCTGTAATTGATATTGTAAGTATGTGTTCTGGTTATATGGAAGTTTGTTTTCGTCATCCTGAAAAATTTGAATTTGGTCATAATTACTAACATCGTTAGCATGAAAATAATAATCGCAGTCTACATAATAGAGTTCGTCCTGTATGATCGATCTAATTTTCTGTCTTAATGGAATCACAGAGTGTGTAAAATTGTCGTTAGTTGAATAAAACCTGTAACTCATTTTGGAATTGATAACACTACGAAGCCTAAACTGCTTTGATAGAATTAAAATTTACATTGTATACAACATATTAACGCTTTCTTCATACATGTAGACTTGAGAACTTTAACTATGCTTCTCACCATCTGTTGCGTAAATTGTCCTGATCTTTAGGCCACTAGCAGTTAGAGCTTGAACGACGGATGCCTCTTCTTTTTTTTGTATAAATAAGCGTACAACTTTGACGCGACGGGCCGATTTTTTCTTGCATACACTTTAACTGTCGGAAGTCGCACCACGAAGAAGAATTTGGTTCTCACACCAGTTTGTTGAATAAGAGTTTGTTCTCCACAAGTGTTAAAGAAGAAACACTGATGTTGATGATTTTACTTGTAGCGGAGGGAAGCAGGAGGCTTCTTCGGTAGAGGCAGATGTTTTCACGCCAGAAAAAGAGAAGTTTGTTCTCACACCACTTTGTTAAAGAAAAGGTTGAGAGCTTCTTTTGGGCAGAGCACTCGCTTAACTCTTCTTATCGGTATCGTTTATTTTCGTGAAAGAATCAACCCCATGGGGAGCTCTAGGTTCTTTACATTCTGTTTTCTTCTCTGTCTCTCCATCTCTCTCTCTCTCTTCTCTCCCCTCCGGTTCGGGGCTAGTTTACAAGTCTTTATATAGTTTTTTTAAGTGACTGTTTCTCATCGGTACTAAAAATAGTTTGAGACATTGTGTTTCAGGTATGAAATCAATATGTCGCTTATGTGCGTAACCAAACTGCTTAAAGAAGTTATGAAAAAGTGTCTTTTAGATATTAAGAAAAAGGTGGTGTTCTTAGAAATATATTCATCATAATTTTTTTAGTTTTCTCTCACGGAAACCATGCAAACTCATGAACATTTGGGTTTGACCACGCCCCCAAGTTCGACCTAGCTTGGCTTAGTGTCCCAAAGTCCAAATTCCTGAACTGTGCAGAAACAAGGATTGACGTATTTTTATCGTCCAAATGTCTAGAAGTTTCTATGGTTAAGACCAGCCTGTTCTTGAGTTCTAGGCAAAATAAAATGTGAGTTTCGTAACTTATCAGACTAAACGTTTTGTTACGTTTGTACGAAAAGAGCTGCTAAAGTAAAAGTGAAAAAGGTTATTCTAAACAATAAAAACTAATTTTCGTGTCTACACCAAAGCGTTGGACACTCTTAGAAAAAGGGAGGAGCTTCAAAAAGTTCCCACAAGAAAACTTCATTTTTAGACTATCCTATTATACATTGTTTTACAATCAAAACAGACCACTATCCATTCATGGTGGCTGGGGTAGCTAAAACCATTAAAGAATCTCATCGAAAGATGATGAAACCTTTTTTCGACCTTTTGTTACCTAACATCTTCAATATATCATTACAGCATGGCCTGGCACGTACCTGCTGTCTGGAAACAATCCAACATCCTACCAATCCCAAAAGTACTGTACTATCGTGAATTGTAATAAATTTTGTCATGAATTGCAATACCTGTCGTGAATTGTAATAAAATTGTCGTAAACTGTAATAAATTTAGCTGTCGTGAAATGTAATAGCTCTTTGTCGTAAATTGTAAAAAATCGAGCCGTCGTGAATTGTTATAACTTAACCTTTAACGGACTTATTTTATTAAACCCTTATGTTATAGACAATCTGTGCGAAAGATACGTGTCCCAAACAACGTAAATCTGATTGTCATAAACAGGATAACGATTTATAGCCTGGGTACAACATGCATACCCAAAGTATCTTAGGAAGAGGGGGGTTGGGCGGACAGGAAATACACCTGGCCGCATCACCTGTGTAGTGTCTATCAGAATCTTGTTCACGTATATCTACTCGGTTTCGACAGTGTGTAAAAAATTACAAAATAGAGCAACAAGTGGTTTCAGTTGGCTTTCGAGGGGCTGGGATGGTTTGCCATTGTTTAGTACTATTTGCCATTTTGGAAAAATCCAAAATACTATGCCATAACCTGTGCCTATACGGACTTCATTAGTTTCGAAACGTTTTGGATTCCTCCTTTTCCCCTAGTTAATGTAAAACAAAGAACGAATAATGGTTTAGTTTGGGACTAAAAGTCACTTTTGAAAGAGATTAAAAAGAAAGGCTTGCTCAGTTGTGCCGATAAAAACATATCTTTAGATTATGCTGGAGTTACATTTTATATCATTTACAAAAAAAATAAGGAAAGCTAAATAAATCATATATAACTGAAAAAATGAAAAAAAACCCCAAGCTTTAGAATGTTACTACAATTCACGACAAATGAACTGTTACGATAATTATTGCAATTCACGACGGCGTGTTATTGCAATTCACGACAGGTCCGTTATTACAATTTACGACAACTCTATTACAATTTACGACAGGTATTACAATTCACGACAAAAGTTATTACAATTCACGACGCGTATAACATTTCACGACGATATTACAATTCACGACAGTACAAGTATAATCTTTAAAAGACAAGGGTGACGCTAGGCCTATCACACTGAAACCATGTCTGGCTAAAGTACTCGAAGATTTTGTTGTCATATGGATGATTGAGGCTGTCAAGCACAGAATTGACCAGTATCAGTTTGGATGTCATCTGCTGCGGAAGCAAAACAATTACTGGGGGAGGGCACAGTTGAAGTTTGAATAGTTTGTTATAAGATCTGAAACTCCTATTCAAAAGTTATTGTGGTTATCCCCCCCCCCCCGGTTCCGCCGCCCATGGATGTCTGAAAGAAAAATACACACTCAATTGTCTTCTCAATAATTATGGTCCATACCTGGCTCACGCACCCCAACTCTTCGTGGCGTCATCTCAGATTATGCTTCTTAGATTAGACCTTTCCAAAGCTTCCGATCGCATTGGACATAACATATTGGTGGAAAGACTTCTGGATCTAGGTGTTCGAAGATGGCTGATTCCGTGGATCATTAGTTTTCTATCAAACCGAAGTCAGTTTATTAAACTATCTACCGCTGTTTCTGACTGGCTTCCAGTAACTGCAGGGGTCCCTTAGGGAGCTAAACTTGGACATATGTTGTTCTTGGTTATGATATAACCCTGTATTTTAAAATATGTCGTCGACGTGTCTCTGTCTGAATGTCTCGTTAGAAATTCTGATTCCAATGTCTAGACCAATCTTAACACCACTGTCTTTTGGAGAACCAACAGCTGAATGAAACTGAATGCAAAAAAATGTAAAGAAATGAGGATATGTTTTGTGAAAGAAACTACAACTATTCCTCAACTGAAGGTTGTCAACCAACAGTTCGAACTCGTTTCATCGCACAAGGTACTGGGTCTAGTTATCCAGGATAACTTAAAATGGCACGATTATATTGATGTTACTGTTCTAAAAGCTGTAAACGTTCCACATTCTCAGAGTATTACCAAGAAGAGGAGAGTTGGTAGTAAGGACTTGTTCACTACATACATAGTTAATATATACGGACTGGTTAGGAAAGCCATTGTTGTATGTCTTTGTTTGCCATTTTCTTTTGTTTTTTGGTCTTGAACTTGCACAAAACTGATCTTACAAGGGGCCCTCTCCGGCGTCAATGACCTATAGCTACCAAAAAGAAAGAAGAGACGCATCGTTACCCGACTAGAAACGCCAAAAACTTCTCAACCTTGAAATGTAGAACTGAAAGGCTATCGTCGATCGTATCCTTTTTCCCAGCTCTATTGCAGCTGTAAACTCCAAATGAACACTAAGCCTTTGTTTACCACTTATGTTGTCGTAATATCATTTAAACATTTTAAAGAGTTAAAGATTATTTTTTTCTTTTAGTACATACATATTATCATTAGTAAGTATTCTAACCCAGTCTTTGTGGGATATGTAGTTTTTATAAATACTATCTTGTAATCACTTTTGTAATTCATTTTGCAAGTAGTTTTAGTGGAAGTTAAACTTATCATTTTTATTATCATCATTATTATTATTATTATTATTGTTAATGTTAGTATTTGTTTGCTGTCGTCATAAGCGTTGCCATTGTGTCCTTCGCAGCCGTTGTTAGTGGCGGTCTGTCAGCGGTTTTGTATTTGTCCAAGGAGCTCCTGGTCCTGATTTAACATTTACTTTATACTTCGGATTAAAACATCGAACAGTTTAATTTTTAATTTTCAAGGAAAAATATGAATGATAATGCTTGGCCACCATATTACTCCCTTACTATACAATACAATACAATACTTTATTAATCTCTTCCCAAAGGGGCTTTTCAGAGATTAGGTTATCGATATTCTTCAAAATGTTTTGACTTTTCACAATTTTATTTTCCTGTAACAGATGGGTGCTATCAATATTTGTCCTGTGGAGAAGGAGTTAGAAATTCCTTTAGGGATAGACGTGAAAACCTTGACCGCTATGTTCCCGTTTTGTGGACAAGCAAACAGATGTGCTGCCTTTTTTAGACACAATTACATGAAATATTTCGAACTTTACTGATACTATTTCTGGAGAACTGAAACTGCTGTTGCCAACACGGAGTTGAGCTAACAGCGGTGCTAACAGAGAATCAATCCAAAACTGGCAAAGTACTCCACTGTGAGTCCCAATAGGCCATTTCCGAATTACGCTTCACTGTGCACATGCAAAACTTAACCTTCTAGTCGAGTCTAGCTACTCAAGAATACAGCAAATGTATGAAAAATAAGCACCTAGCCTCGACTTGAAGGATTTGTTGAGGCGCAGTGGAGCGTAATTTGGAAATGACCTTTGAATTTCAGGGCGTGTGTTGTATTATGAAATTACTGGAAAGAGTGCAACTAGTTCTGACCAACAGTAACGCGCAATGGAAAGCTGCATGATGGGTCCTATTCTGACCAACAGCAACGCGAATTGTTTATAACTGACTAATAATAACGAAATGCTTGTTTATAATTCCATAAACTGTCTTTGCTGGGTAATGTTGCAAGCTAGTTGTCAAGCCTGGAAGAAATCTTCTCTTTACAACTTTTTGCGACAAGTTAACTAAATGTCGCAAACAGCGTAAAATATGTTCATCAACCTAAACCGTTTGCGCATGCGCTCAAATTTAATTCTACTCGTAGATTGTTGGCATCGAATAGTAGGTTTATACAAAAACAATCTTCAATGTCCTTTTTCGGAAAAAGCCGTCCGTGCTTGTCTTAAGACTAACTGCGACTTTCGGTGGTACTGCCGGACGAGAAGATGCGTATCGACTGTTGTTGCAACTCGTTGTGTTCGTTTGTAACTAACTGCATCTGTTGTGGACAGTTGCAGTAAAACGTTTGAGCTTCGAATAGTTACGAATACATTCGCTATGCTGTTGCGTTAAAATTTCGTATAAGTCAGTTTTTTCTACTTTTGTGACGGACGGCAGCTTGGTAAGTTCTTTCAGTCTTTGTTGATAAATTTGATAATTTATGAACTTTGAACTTATGTTTTAATTAACGTGCCATTTCAAAAGCATGTATTGTTTCAGTTGTTAGCATTTATTAATGTTAAAATGATTATTCATGAGCGCTAAAGTTGTTTAGAAAGTGCAACTTGCTTGTTTCGCTCGTTAAGTGATTCAATCGTGGTTATTTGTATTTCAAGTGTGTAATATTCCAAACCGCAAGCGAAGCAAAGAAAACCTTCACAGTCAGAACTATTTTGTCGAGAACTATATATATCGCGAACAGCATCTACTAAAAATAGTTTTCCAAACACAGTTAAACCCCTCTAAGAAGGACACCTTCAGAACCGTCTTAGAGAGCCGGTGTTCGTCTTATAGAGACTCGAGGTATTACGACACCGGCCCCAATTGGCTGAGAAAACCCAACGAGAGCGAAGGGGCAACAGTGGGTGGTGCTGTTTCCGGAGCAAGGAAAGAGAATGAAAAATGCTTCAAAAAATGCGCCTCAGCTAAAAAATACTATGTAGCACAAGCAATAAGTACATAAAAAGTTACTAAACTTAGTTTAAGGGTTGACTTGATCAACAAATGCTGGCATTACAGTAATGGAAGTCAAATTGTAGAACTTACATCGTCGTTGAAATCGTTTTATTTAATAACAAAGGACTTTTTAACTGTCCGTGTTTCACATTTCCTTTGTCCGTCTTAGGGAGGTGTCCGTCTAACAAAGACTTAAGATACAGCAAACGACCTGCATGAGAAAACGGCAGGGACAAAGATTTGGTGTCTGTCTTATCTGGGTGTGCGTCTCAAATGCCAATTCGACTGTACATCAGTTATGAATGAATGAATGAAATTGTTTATTTACCACTTTGGAAGCTAAAAACTGGATAACAGTTGTGGTCAGTATAACTTATAGATATTTTGAGGTAACAAACTCTGAGAGACACTTATATCGTATTAGGCACACGCCTGTATACCTTTACTCCTCCTAAACGGAGACCATAACCACGATTAACCTCAATATTGTAATGTGTTCTGATCCATTGTCATACATTTTCAGGCGGTAAGTGTGCAAGTTGAAGCTAGTTGACTGAGATTAATTTGAACTAATCAGCAACTAGAGAACAACAACAAAAACAACAACAATTTTTTATTTTACCTTCGATGCGAGTTGCAGCGTATAGTTAGTTTAAGCAAAAATACCGAGAAGCTAAAAATGGGTTAGAACAAAGGTGACAATTGTACATTTGATATTTGTTCAGGAGGTACAAAGTCTACTGGATTACAAAACAGTTATTTCAAGAAAATACTTCCACACACATATACACTTACAGCTGAACACACAATTTGCTAGATTACAGTGATAGGAACTTTTATTTGTATTCAAACGTCTGAAGGGTAAAAGGCTATAGATAGTTGGCTTATTCAATAAATTCCAGGAATCTTTGGTCTATTTCCGGAAGATAAATTTTATATTCGTTGTTCAAAACTGACCTAATAACTTCAATTGTTGGTGCTCTATGTGCTCACTGTTAATCAGATCAATAAGGTTTGGAATTTTTAACTGGCAAGACGGCTTCCAAAGGACATAGCGCGCTTTATGTTTCAACAAATAAAAATTTGACTATTTTTCATTTTTTTGTTGATTCTGTGTGATCGTTTAAGTTATTTCAAGTGTCTTAAGAGTTAATCTGATTTCGCATATCCTCGGAAGGATATGTTCTAAAGGAGGTTGAAACATTTACTAATCGTACTAAAATATATTATTTTTGTCGTTTTAAAAACGTGATTGCGCCCGCACGAATGCTCTTAAGTTTCACATATTCTGCCGGATACGTGAAACGGAGCCGGACATTGTGAAACCCAACTTTTGTTATTTTTTTGCTACAGTTGTGGGCGTATTTTTATACTTTTCTTACAAATTGTGCACCGCATTAGTTAGTGTTTTAATATTAAAAAAATATTCCCATTTTAAAAACGCTCTTGTGATAAAAGCGAGTATGGTTTCTTTTGAACGCTCTGTTCCAGTACTTTTTCTTGACCGCGGCCAAATTAAAGGCCAAGGTTGAGAGGAAGTGAAAGTGGCGCTATAAGGGGCTTCCCCGGCCACAACGAACGCTTAACAAGTTTTGAAATTATTGTGGCCTTGCTCATCGCCATTTTTATGCAACCAAACGGTAGTTAAGCGTTTAAATGCAAATTTTTCCTCGCTTGGACGAGATAGAAAGACCAGAAACTACTACAAATTTCAATCATGATTTACGAATTTAATACTTATATAACCACAAGAGATCACACCCCAGAACTCATTTGTCGCTATTACTGTTTAACATAACCAAATGTCGTATTATTGGTACAAATCAAACAAAACGAAGCGTTGTTGATGAATGGATTTAACAGTTAAGCAATATTGGTGTATCTGGGTCGATTTCGTTTTCATCACTGCGGACTAGAACAGAAAAGAAGAATTTGACTGTACTGAGTTGCCTATGCCTTAAGCATGTATTGAAACAGGAAAACCTCATCAGATTCTGAGAATTCATGGCCAAACATCTGATGTTCATATTCCAAGTAATCTGCAAAGATGCTTACAAAGCATAACTATAAATTTTGAAAATGATGTCAACTTAATTTGCAAAAGAAGTCAACATACACTTAATGCCGCAAAGTGAAAATTCAATTCAGTTTTATTCTGCACTGATGGTCGTACATAATCAAATTCGTTAAGGTTTATTAATTAACAACGTGATATGTGTTTCTGCCCCATGAATGTCTCTGTTAATTTTTTAAGATGCTAGCATAGCAGTTTTTGAACCGGAACTCTTAAGACTTCTACGCCATGCTTGCTCCAAACTGTCTGCTGCTCGTGTTAAGAAGGTTCATGCTTGAAAGTTGTTTTTTCAATGTTGATTTCTTGTACGTCCTAAATTTTTTCTTTCAAACATTGTATTGGCTTGTTTTCTTACTAATTCATAAAGGCCAATCCAATTCAAGGCGGTTCCTTTGGCTAAGTGAAAGCAAATAATACGAAAAGTTATTCCTGGAACTGATTCTAGATTTTGCACTTGCAGTCTTTCAGTACATATTTACATATATTTATATACACCAGTACAAAATGTATAACAAAAAAGTCTATACTTAATCATTCCTCTCGATCGCTAAGAAGAAGTAACCTTAAAATTATTTAATTTAATATAAATAAAACTTCTATATTAATCTGTCGTCGCTGTTAGCAGGAATATGGATATTTTTGAAGATAAAGTTGAGTCTTTTGCCCTATTGGGAGTTTATGCAAACTTTCAGACCTTGTCACTTGATTGATAGATCGCCGGCATAAATGTTTTAATGGAAGTACTGTTTTGTATAGGGGAAAGCGAAGCAACAACAGCCCTCTCCTCTCTTTTGTGCCATTCCCTTGAGGACAAGTCTCCCTGTGGTTCCTGGCAACTTTCATATAAAAGTTTACAAGTCCTACAACGCAGTCGAAGCTCGGAGTTCTGACCGAACTTCCCGAGTCTATGCGAAACGTCTTTTTCTCCATAATTATTCTTACGCTTGTCACCCCGATGGAGGTTTTAAGAGTGAGGGTGAATAAATATCTTTGATCTGAACTGTCGCGTACCAAAAAGCTCCCAACAGAAGAATCTTTTAATAGTTGTTTAGCTTGCTGACTCGAGATTGCTCCCCAGTAGAAACCGCTTTCCTTTAAAGCCTGAATTGATCGTCCAACGTGTCCTTGGTTACTCTCATCGTAGAAGACAGAACACATTTCACGTCGTCATTGGTTCGTTTCATTTGACTGCATGATTTCCCAACAAGACAACACTTATTTTTACATTTAGACTTCATTTGTTTCCCTCTTTTCTTTGAATGTCTGCGTAAAGAAACCGAAAATTATGTGAGTGATTTCTAACTACCAACTATTTGAACCAGAATTTCCGGAAGCTCTAGCTCGTTTCTTGGAAGACTTCATGTCGTATACATTATGCATTTAGTAACGCGTTACAGAAAATTTTGGTCACATTAATTACATTTCCGAGAATTATACTTTAAGTTCTGAGAAAAACGACCTGTTTTTTTTATTTATTTTTTAACTAGCAAGCTTCTGTCTTTTGTAAGTAAGAAAAAAAATTTTTTTAAGATACTGCATGAAAATTGAACTATAATCATCATCATCATTGCACGCTTGTGAAATCTTTATATCATATTTATCCGTCTTTATAACGGCAAACTGAAGAAAGAAAGTGAAACGAGTGTTATCAAAATTACTATTTTAAGAAAAGAATACAAGCATTGTCATTTATTACTTATAGCAGGCTTTCGAAGTTTTTAAAAAGGTTAGTTATGTAATAACAAGAGTTATTATCACTCTAGTGGGTTGATCCTCTAGTGCACTGACTAAACTGAGTTATCCATGTTTCAAGCATTCAAAAAGGTAGACTAGCCCTTGGGCTTGGCGGACTGAACATTAACAGAACAAGTGACCTGGCTCAGAAAACAGCTTGATTATGATATTTGGGTAGAGAAGCGTCACTCAACAGACAAACCTTGATTCGAAGAAGCCTGTTTGCGGTTCAGCAAGCCACAACTATGATTTCAGTTCCTTTTCTAGCTCTTTTCTCTGCGCTAGTTTGCGAACTCTTAGACAACCCTTTGCAATAATCTGTAGACAGTGGTACAAAGGCGCCGTAAAATGATCTGGGCCACGGATTTCGTTGCAAATATTGATTTACATTAATAGATAACCTGATTTAATAAAAAAAAAAACCTTTCGTGACAGTGAGGGAACGAACAATCATACTACAAGTACTTACGAGCTACTGAACTTGGCCACCGGCGAAGAGCTGAATAGAATACCGGCGCTTTCCGTTTCAGTTATTCCTCACCGGGAGAATTTCCCCGAGCAAAAACGTGTTGGTTCGAGTCGCATTGTTTTCTCACTTTAAGAATCTTGGCTCTCTTAATCGAAGTAATCTTTGTTTGCCTCAAATACATCTGTACATGTGATAACACTACGGCAACGAAACGTTTGTCCACTACAGGACATCGGTTTACTGGCTAACCACAAGAACAGAATAGAAAACGACAGGCAAACAGTATCTATGTGAGAGTTGTCTGACATTTTTGCTTCTTCCCAAGTTCAACTGGCAAGTTGTGCTGTTTCCTCTTTCCTCCCTCGCAAACGAGACGATAGTGGACATATACAGGAAGAACTGAGTTGTTGGCCAACAATGTCGTACCACTATACAGAGACTTATACGAAGTACCTTAAAACATTAGCCAAAACAACTGAAAAGGTTAGGAAAGAAACAATCACAGTTTCTGGCAGATCAGAATGTAATGCATGTTAAAGCTTTATAATACTAATAACGACCGGAATAACATGGCAATGTACAGCTTTTTATACGGGGCAACAATTTTAGAATATTTTAAAACGACCAAGCAAAATTTATAGTAGACGCTATCAGTTACAACAAACACTTCAAGAGCTTCATATAGCGATGGCCTTGTTTTTCCTTGAAAATTGTTTCCGTTAACAAAACTGACTTATTATTTATAATATTATGTTCAACTGAATACTCAGTTCAGTGACTTGACCTTGAATTCAGAGTGTTTAGAAACTTTATTTGATAGTCACGTTTATTTGAAGGCGTTTTGCTAACAAACGCTCAGGGTGACAAAGAACAGGACGAGTAATAATTATTCGCAAAGCTCACACTGATCTAGTACTGGAAGTGTTTATCCCTAAACCACCAAAATTAGTTTGGACTAACGCGGCGCGTGCTTGTCACGCCTAGTTGAACAATATACACCTGTTTCGTGTTTCCTGGAACTTCGGTAATTTAGAAAAAATAACCGATCACTTAATACTAGGAAACTTCCCTTTTCTGGGGAAACAGAAAGAAACCGCATGCAGAGAGGAAAAAAATCTCATAAAAATGATGCTGTTTTTCTTAAAGTCTTGTCTGATAATCATTTAGCATTTTTTCTATTTCATTTGCACGAAAACCGACAACAGACGTTATTGATTATTATTGAAAAATCTTTGTAGCGGCTGCTACCGTATTCTCCGAAGCAACGAACGATGAAAAAATCTGTCACGTCAGTTTACTTAAATTTACCGTGAAAGCAAAAGATTCTGGGACTTTCAACCCTCGTCTGTATACACTGTTAAATATATCAGTTTCCATGAATATTTTTAGGGAAAAGACAACATTAAATTACGACACGTATCTTGCGTACAAATTAAACGTCACGAATATCTTCCTTGGATGTTCAAACGGGTTTCAAGACAAAACGGTCATTCATTATTTTTAAGAAATACATCATCAAACGAGAAAGCGTTCAACTCCATTGTATGACATGAACATGCACAAGCACAACAAATTTTAACGTCTTTCATAATTTATTACCACGAACTTGATTCACAACTTATTAAAATATAATCAAAGACTCTGATTTTCCAGGAATACGACAAGTCGACTTATTACTGTATTCAAATCTACACGATGAAAGGCATTGTTTGTTCTATGTATTCTGTTTGGATAAGCATCACTTGCACTATGAAAATTAAACTTGATTGGATAGTTTCCAGATATCATTTTTTGAATCGTGTGTCTGAGAAAGAGCTCATCCTGTTTAACTAAAAACATGGTTGGCAATTAATTAATCAGTTATTCATGATCGATTTCCATTGTTTCTGAGAAACTCAAAAACCACAGCCTGTGTAGCGTTTTGACAAATCCGGACGACATTTGCTAAACTTCAACTAACTGTGCTTAGCCTGGTAGCGGACTAATGTTCCCTTTCTATAATAAACTATATTTTGTCTTATGAAAGTTTCATATCCCGGTAAGAAGACGAGAATAGCTTCTTCTTACTAACCGGATGGGATTCATAGTAATTCTATATAAAGGAAAAATTGTCTTATATTGACAATATCTTTTACAAAGGACGATTGGCACACTTCCTACTTTGTAGTAATTCCTATGCAGCAGATCATAACATTGTTCAATATTGCGGAAAATTGATAACCCCGTTGCCTGTGTTCCAGTGAATCAACTTTGGACGTACAGGGAATTCAAGCCGGCTTACCAGCTTCCCTAACGGAACCGCGTGCTAGTCGAGTAAGTTTTTTTAACTTGATCTTGGTTGCCCGCAGTGTTCAACACGGTTTGATGTGTCCGGAGATATTTTTTGTATAGCTTGTTTAACTACCTCACATATGACTCAAACTACTACGGTTCGTACATTAAATCCTAATCGAACTGATTAGGTTGATACTGGTTTACATTTTAAAACCCATAGCCAGCCTCGTTCTAGTGCTTTCGCAGCTGACTTAAAAATAAAGTCCATGCCACGTGAGATTCTCTCGATGAGCGCTGCCTACGGGGTCCTGGAAATACGCTGGTCAACGGATCGTCTTTTTAACGTTAACGTGCAACACTGAAGCTTTTGTTACCCGTCAGAGAATGTAGTTTTCCTCTCGAAAAACGACAAACGATCATTTCAAAGAAACACATTTCTACTTCAAAGATTCGCAGAATTCGGTGTTGAAGTGTCAATTGCTCACCACACGGAGGATTTTTGGAAGAGCCAGTCCTCACATTTTTAGTTTTTTCCTGCTGATCGTGTCCTTTGCATTGGCAACGAATACACTGAGCAACTATGATTTCAGGACAAAAATTTTTGTTACACCGATTTTTTGTTCGTTTTAACCTAGGAAAAAACACCGACTAGATTTTGAAATAATTTATAGCATACGATCAATAAATGTTCTTAAACTATACTCACAAAAATCTTAACTCAACACGTTAATTATAAAAGAAACTGAGTCAATATTGTTTGCTGACATGGTCAGTTTCAGATCTAGCGTTCATTTTGAACAGTTCTAACGGATGCACCAAGCAGAAGACCTTTTTGGGCACTCGGGGCGTCTCGTCAATTGCTTTGATGCTTGGTCAAATAATGATTAATATGAAATAGTTTGTGTTTGCAAAGGTTGAGGGTCGCGACGACGGCAGAAAACAAAGTAAATACATTGGTTGCACGTTGGAATGCACCGTGCAGATCACCTACACGCCGTTGTCTTGACACACCTTCGGCTCGGTCTAAAATGAGTCCGGGTCGAGCCCAAAACACGTTTATTTTTTTATTACATTTTTGCTCAATTTGTGAATGAAGTTGTCTCTTTTATTTTAAATTCATTTTTTTAAAATTGTGTTAAAAGGAAAGCTAATAAAATGCGTTTGACACAAACAGGTTTACAGCATAATGTGACAAGGTATTTGTGCTGTAGCAGTTAAACATTTTAAGGTTTGAAGACCAAAAAGGAAACACATACAAGATTCATTTTGTTATTTCTTTTCTCAGTAACAGGTAGTTTGTAGACGTTAGAGTAAAGACGCGTAGAAATTAAAACGTTTTCGGATTTTATGACAACAGATATTCAGTAGCGAGATATCAATTTCCAAACAACTTTAAAGTATTCGCAAACCAATTTTTAATACCTGCAAACACTACATGGTTGATGTAATACGACTCTGCTATCTGACTTACCTCAGTCATTTTTGACGACTTCTTCGTTTCGACTGTTTAAGGTAAAAGGCGAAACTGTTTTATGAGCCTTGAATCTCGCATTTAAGTTTTAAGTTGTTTTCCAGGAAAGTCACGGGGCCTTTTTGAGAATTTATAAGCGTATGAATGAATTATCAAGTCTCCTGGGATTTTCTTAAGATCATCATTTAATTGCTCAACTGAAGGCTTTGCACGCCGTTGTAGTTTAAAAAAACGCGAAGAAAAAGAGAACATGTTAATTTTATGCTGTTGAGGACAAAAACCTTAATTTTTTTCTCATTTACAATTCCTAACACCTAATGAAAATTTCATCATTGTTCAAGTCGTGATTTTTCTGAGAAATACTCGGAGGCCACGCCGAGCATGCGCAGTGAGCTGCGCAAAACACAAAAGATTAGAACGTGTCCCACTTGTAAAGATGCGGCAGAAGTGCACGATTTCGAAAGAAAAAATTTAAAAAATGCCGTTATTATATTTAGGCTTTCCTATGGTTGTTGGTACGCAAATAAAACTCTCCTGATATTTTAAAAAACATGTAAATTAATGCAAAGTATATTTCAATACGGAATGCTTATAAAAGCCGTCATACAAAGAATGTACCCCGGGGAATGTACATGATAAGGATTTTTTAGCGTGTATTGTATGAACCAAAGTCCTTCTCACTCTTTTGTTTTACATATTAATGAAGGAGTTTTGAATTCCAAAACCATTTGAATTTTGTACAGGGTCAAGAAGGAAACGAAAAAAATATATACAACAGGAGTATGGTGGCCGAGAGCTGCCACCCCGGTTTTTCATATAAATTTTTTTGTTAAGAACTAAAAAAATAAATAAATAAATAAATAAAGTGTCTTTAAGTTGCAGAAAAAGTTAAAAATAAATGAGACTAAATTTGAATAGAATTTTAAACTATGATTCGAATAAAAGCTAATTTCAAAGTGAAGTTCAAATGCTACTTCAAGTGAAACCGAACATAAAATAAGTACAGATCTGTCTTCGAATGAACATAACAATTTATGTTTATGATATGAAAATGCAACTAAATCTGTATTTGAAACTTCAACTCAGATCCAAATAAAAAATAACCTCAAGTAAAATTGAAATAATAACTCAAATAAAACCTAGTACGAAATACGAATCGAATTTGTTTACAAATGAATATAATAAATAAATTTAAAATGAGCATGGCGGGTATAGTAAAATTGCCATTTCTTCAAAATCAAACACTGAAAGACTGGGAATAGCATACAGATATAATGTCATATAAAAGGTGTTCACGTGACCATGCTTGCCATAATTCAATTAATTTTCAAAAGGGCGGTTTCAAACGTCAAAACGCAAAAAAGTACTGTTTTTTTGTGTGATACTAGGCATTTGCTGGTACCTGAGTTCATAAAAGGGTTTAGAAGGCTTAATCCTTGCCAATAACGAAGAACTGTTTATTGGCACTGTGAATTTAACAAAAGAAAGACTGGGAATAGCATACAGATATAATGTCATATAAAAGGTGTTCACGTGACCATGCTTGCCATAATTCAATTAATTTTCAAAAGGGCGGTTTCAAAC
>JAOBRD020248367.1:0-24272 GCA_027575215.2 Hydrozoanthus sils
ACTACTACTACTACTACTACTACTACTACTACTACTACTACTACTACTACTACTACTACTACTACTACTACTATTACGACTACTATTACTACTACTACTAGCTACTTCAGCTGATAAGCTAGTCATTTTAAATTTCCATGCTAAAGCTGAACCGTAAGTTACGGCCCGGCCTTTTTCCTCACATATTATGAATATTGTAAAGCAGGTACAAACAATGTTAAGCTCATGTATTTTCTAACCTACATTTTTACCAGCTGTTGCCGAGGCGTCTGATCCCAAGAAAAAAATTTGTACTGAGACGCTGACTTTCTACAAGTTTCAAGCTGATGTGCTTGATAACATCAGAGGTTAGTGTTGGTGCTATGGTTATTGCTGGTGCTATGTTTAGTGTTGGTGCTATGGTTAGTGTTGGTGTTATAGTTAGTGTTTGTGCAATGGCTAGTGTTGCTGCTTTGGTTAGTGTTTGTGCTATGGTTAGTGTTGGTATTGTTGTTCTGTAACCTGTAAAGTTGTTCAGTATTTAGTTTGAGAGGTGTTTTGTGATCTTAATTAAACATTACGTCTGAGAATACTCAGCGTTCTTTGGTTTAAGTTCAGTGTTTTTCTATAAACATTAAATGGTTAAGACGCAAACTGAAATTTCTTTGTTTTTATTGTAGGACAATGTTCTCTGAGATGCTGTTCTGATCCTGGTTGTACTGGGTTAGTACATTATGTAGAAATAGGAAACGAGCCTGTACGCTTTTGTTAGTTATTAAGTACGCGTGAATTCTTAAGTTCACGAAAGTTAGCTCGCTTTATTGTAAACTCTATTTTTATGAACTATTACATGTGGTCTTGTTATTTTCATTCTTTTTTCTTCCTATTATATAATATCATATGTTATAAATTGGAACATAATTGATAATTCTCTGCTCAACCAATATCTGCTAGTGATATAACCATTTTTTTACAGTAATATAAACAACTATAATAAAAACAATAGCAATGATAATAATAATTGTTATAATAATATTTATAATATAATGATAATAATAATTATTATTATAACAACAACTAGTAGAAGCTGTCGCTATCGAGACGTCGTTCATTTAGCTATGACCGAAATTGTGAGATAATCGATTAAGTATCGTTTTGTTATCTATCTTCAACGATGAGCACTGATCCCTTTTAAGTTATTTTTGCTGAGTTTTAAGTTTTATTCATTATTATAATAGTTTTTGAAAACGGCACTTTTTTTGTATGAAGCATAAAATTCAATGTTAATTGCATGACAAAACCTGCACTTTTTGAATTACCCAATTAGAATACACCATACCAAACACCAAATAATGGTTTATGGTTTCAGTTGTTAAGGAAGACTTCAACTTGTTAACTAAATTTATCTCTTAGGGCTTTGTTTGCCACGATCACAACAAAATGAAGACCGTTTTTAAGGCATGATTGCCTTCGTGTTGTCAAAAGGGCTCTGTCACTCATCGACCGATCATTAAACTTTCGTAGCCAGGGCCCTTATTTTTCGCATTTGGCCGAGAGAGGCGTAGGTTCTACTTTACTTGAACTGGTTGAACCAGTTTTCAAATGAGTTTGTGTTGCAAAAAAAGGGAGGTGGCCACGCATTTGCTGGAAGAGATTGTTTCTAGTAAAATTTTACCGATTATTGTAAATATTTTAAGTCGTCATACGCTTACATTTGAAACCTTTTAAACAAATTGGGAGTTCCGAGAATTTTTTCCTTAACGTTCTTCATGCCTTTCTCCGTAACGTGTCTGTTCGTGCGTAACGCTGACGTTAATTTCCTTGTCGGTCGTGGCATGCTGAATAGTAAACAATTTTAAAATAGTAATCTCAAATTGCATTTCATGCCTTGGCTAAAAGCCACCTTTGATTTGACTTGTTAAGATTCAGGGAGAAACCTAACAGGCCCATCGGAACGAAATTGATATTGGGGAGGCTGCGAGCATAGCATAGAAGCGCAGTTAGTGTTAAATTCAAAATTATTCTAACATAGAAACTATGAATGAGGAGAAATTATTGGGGGTGGGGGCTGCAGTCCCCCCGCCCCCCTTCCCCGCTTCCGACGGCCCTGCCTAACCACAGTTTGTTTCTCTTTTGCCTCAGGTATAACGTGTCTAGGGTACCAAAAACAAACCTTCTGTTTGTGAAAACTGATTGTGTGTGCAACACTTGGAAATTATCAAGAATACCGAAAAAAAATATCCTTTACAGGACGATCTGTTGCCTCCTTGGGAGGGAGCGCAGTGTTTGTTTGGGTGTGCTAAGTTATAGAACCACACCCTCAGATGAAGTGGGCACAACCAAAATAAGCTTACCACGCCCATATTTTGAGTTTGCGCAATGACTTAAGTTTTGCCACCATCACTGATTAGAAGTCTTGTAGAGTGTAGAATATCCCTTATCTTACCCATTGGGCTGGGTGAGGTTTTGGTAGGGTTTTTCAGTTGGTGGGAAACTCATCCACTAGGAATCGAAGGCGTATAATGGAGTAAGGATTTCATACTCAGGGCTCAGGGTATATAAAAAAATGCGTATTTCATACTCAAAGTATATAAAAGTATAAGTATTTCACACTCAAGGCATATTGAAAGTAAGTATTTTTTACTCGAGGTATATATAAAAGAGCATGTGTTTCATACTCAAGAAATAAAAGGTAAGTATTTCATACTCAAGCGGGTATATAATAGATTACACCTCAAGGTATATAAAAAGATAAGTAATTCACACTCAAGGCATATAAAAGGGTAAGGATTTCATAATCAAGGTAAATAATAGAGTAAGTATTTCATACTCAAGGTATATAAAAGATAAGTATTTCATACTCGAGGTATATAATAGATTAAGTATTTCATACTCTCGACTGATATGAATAAAACGGTAGTTATCTCATACACGTGATTAATCGAAGGGTGAGGGTTTCTATGTTCAAAGTATGAAAGAGCAGGGTTTCATTGTCAAAGTGTATAAAAGGTAGCGATCCTATTGTGTATGGATAAGGATTTCGTTCTCTCAATCCAGTTCGCGGTTAAAGTATATTTAGGACAATTTGGTGTCTAAACAAGGTTAAAGAAGTTAAAACATAATTTGCTTAATGAAAATCATGATCGACAATGTCTTTTTAGCCCTATAATGTACAAACAAAACATTGTACCTTAACCGTCTCTAGAGAATGTAAAACCATTCATTGCTCCAGATGAGAATCTCAGGGCTCTTCCGCAGCTCAAATGTTACAAGTGGAATAAAAATGAGGTAAGTTTCTCCCTACGATAAGTTTGCCCAGTATTCATTCACAGCTATAAAAGCTATATGAGGTATCGAACTGCAGGAAGACTTAGCCTGACCTGAACAACATTTGACTCAGTCTGTTTGTAACTCTCATCATCTGCTGTTTTAAACACAGGACACATCCCAGTGCGGATCAGGAGCAAATCTAAAGCCCACCATTCTTCTTATCACTGTCGTTTTAGTAATAAATCTGTTTATGATGCGGCAATAACATTCCGGGGTATGACTGTGGATCCAAAATGGCGTCAAACATCGCACAAATTTACTGGCCATTTGACAAACAAAATAGTGATGCATTGGTTAAAAGCACAACTAGTACAATATTTGTTGTTACTTACCAAGTTTACAAGCCCAAACGATGTTTCCTATGTCATTCATAGCGTCTTAAACTTGAAAGACTTTTAAACTTTGCCATGTTAGAAGGGAGTTGTTGGTTCGCATGCCAAGCAAATTTTGTTGGAGAGAGTCATTCGGAAAGAAACTTCCTGCCTCAAACGTACGCACACTCAGAAACGTTGTGATTATATGGAGAATCACCTTTGGATATGTTGAACAGATTGTTGAAGAAGAGAGTGGCGAACACTGCTTGAGAAACCCTGCGGCCTCTTGCACTTCTTCGACTGTCAACTTATGACGGTTGTAAGATGCTTTTTATTGCAGATTCTATAACAATACTCGACTACAGACGCCAAATCTGCTGCAGAAGGTTATAAAAATTGAGCTAATGGTTATATAGGGGTAAGCACATGCAACTAATTCTTCCTTTTACTACTTTTGCTACGTAGCGCTTGGTATAGCAACCATCAACTCATTATAAGGACCTTACGCAACCGGAGAACGGCAAAAATTCATAGTATGCAATAGCTGCACGTTGAAATGCAAAGTGCTGCTGGTCACCTGCATGCCGTCGTCTTGAAAATCACGCGAAAAACTTATTGTTGAAACTCTTGCGACCACGAGAACAACCTAAAGAAAATGTTCTCAGGTCTTCATTTTCCTTTAATTAAGAAAAAAAAACTTTGGTCTTTTTCTTTTCACAAAGCTTAATTTTGAAAAAAGAGAAAGCAAACGAGCCATGCGTGATTAAAATGATAAATCCAAAAGTGTGTTGGTCGTAAGCAGCCGTCGTCGAGTTGCCTTCCTCATTACGTAAGGTCCCAATTAGATAGATTTAGCAAAGACAACGCGGTGACAACGTGACTTCTGTTTACGTACGTGCGTTCAGTTCGAGGTCCTGAGGCGTTGCGATGTGTTTCAGGACGGAACTTTGAAGTTTTCGCGTTGCGCTCACAACGTGACGTCTTTTTCTCAGGACCTCGAGCTTAGCGCGCGTACATAAACAGAAGTCACGTTGTCGTCACGCTGTCTTTGCTAAATCTTTCTAATTATAGAAATTTGACTTAAGTTGGAAAAAGGTGAGGATAATAGAATAGTGGTGCATGTTTTACTGAGACACGAAGCAGCTACGTAAATATCTATCGCTAGTCATCGAAACTTAGGGGAACAATTGTTTTAGTATATACCAAATCAATGGAACAGATTAAGGTCAGAGTTTTTGAATGCAAAGTTGACCAAATTGATTTATTCAGAATTTTGTCGCGCAAGTAAGGAAAGTAGGAAAAACGCGCGTTTACTATCATTGTTGTACTTTTTCTTGAAGTTTCGAAGTAAAGCAATTATCATCCTACATGTGAATACAGGCATCCCAAATTTGTGTTTAAGGGAATGGCTGAATCGTTTATTTCGTGAATTTCCTCTTGCAAGACTGTAACGCGAAACAAGTCGCCATTTTGACTGTTTCAGGAACCAATCAGAACATCCGAAAATTGATATTCACTGGTTTGGTGTATGCTAACAAAAGATATTTAATTCTTATAAAGCTGGAATCAACAACAGGAAGTCTTGATTTGTGCCCATGTTTTCAAAACCTACAGCATTGTACTTACCAAAACAAATTGGAAGAAAAACAAACTTAAACAGATTTTGCAAAAAAGGAAGTCGTTTAAAGGTTATCCATTTTTTCTGAGGCTAGTTTGTTAACCTAAATGATATTTAGAATAATGCCCCTTTGGTAAAATCTATTGTTAGTAATAGCGTTATTTCCAAATTTTTAATGATACATGTAAGACAAGTATACCTATTTATACCTAAAAGACGCCATTGGCTATGTACTTTGCGCCCCGTAACTTGAGAACTTTCTGTCTGCATTTCGATTTGTAAAACACGTTGTTATAAAGAGTCATTAGTATGAGTTTTATGTCAATGGTTTTATATCTAACGTAAAGCGTTACAGTTTTAACATCCCCGTGTAACCGACCCGGTGAAACCCAACTTGTTTGGCTATTCTCTTCAACCAGGTGAGATTTTGGCCAAACTCGGCCCTGGTCGATCCTGGAAAAAACTGATCAATTTTTGATGAACCAGGTGAAAAATTAAACCTTCCTTGCGACCTGGAGGAGTTTTGGTAAATAATTAGGCTACTAAATGGTTGATAAGTTTTTTAAAATGAGAATATTTTAAAACTAGAACCCGTTTTATTTTCTTAAATCCTTCGGTCGTGTCAAACAAGTCTGGGTAGACTGGAACGAGAGATTTTCGGCGGGAAACTAGAAGCGAGTGTGCTCAAGAATGTGTTCAGGTCCAATCAAGAAGAGAAAGATGTACCTATTAATACTAAAATGACCTTGATGGAAACAAATTTTCTCTCAACCAGGGTGGAAAATTTTGTGGCCAAAAAATTTAATTTGTGAAAAACCTGGTGAAGTTTCAGAATCATATACCCAGGGCCGAGTTGTTCAAATGTTGATTAGCAATAATCCTAGGTTATTATCAACTCTTAACAAAACCATGTCACGATAATTAACCCTGTATTAGGTCTAATCGGCCTTTGAACAACTCGGCCAATGTCTGTGTTTTAGTCTTAAATCTGTGTGTGAAACAATCCTTTGCTGAATGGCCTTTCTTATCCCTGCAATCTTGTTGCTGACAACAGTTAAAACCTAAGTTTTGACATGAAAAATCCTTCCCTACCAAAACAGAACCAGGTCTTTGAAGAAAGCCTCTATGCTGACTGTTTCACTAACTTGTTCAGATAAGCAATACCAGAGGACCTTTGAGAGTTGTTGCAAAGCTATCAGACTGCAGTTTGTATTCTGATATCTGCAGATATAGAGTCGAAAACCTTTATAAAATTAAACGGACACCAAGTTTTGGTCCCTACCGTTTTCTCGTGCAGTTATTAACTGTATTTTAAGTCTCTACAAGACGGACAACTCTCTAAGACGGACATTTAAGACCAGTCCCGAAGGTGTCCGTCTTAGAAATGTTTGACTGTGTTGCAATAACCAGCTACAAAAACAAAAAATACAAACAGTTAAAGTTAGAGGTAAACCTTAAAGCCTGAACTAACCTTAAGGCTGACTAGCAAAAACTGTGATCTCAGACTGCTCTCACTGTCCGGAAGACACAAACTACGAAATGAGTGGTTTAGATCGGGTCTCGCGAGTCTGCGTCGAGATCATACTTAACGCTATATTGAATTTTAAATTGTAATAAAATTTTAAATCTTTTGCACAGAACTGTTGTCAATCCCTTACATATGGTTCGCACTACTCCTGAAATTCCTGGAAATTTTTTAAGAGTTTTAATATTTCCTTCCAGGGCCCTGGAAAACTCCTGGAAAACCAGTTAATTTTCCTGTACTCCTGGAATACCGCTAGAATATTAATGTGGAAAATATTTCAACTCTATAACAAACAAAGCAAAATCTACTGAAGCAACTTGCTCGCAATTGTACTTTTTTTATTTAGACTAGACCTCAGTAATTTTTTTGGGGGGTTTTGGGTCAGTTTTTGTCATCTTGCGCTTCGAAGGCTGAAGAACCTGGCGATAGTTTTGGCGGCGTGGTCGCTAAAGTTAAAGTTGATAATGTTTTGTTTTTCGACGAGAGAGAATTAGAGGTCGGGTCCTAGAAAAGTTATTTTGCTACCCTGGAAAACTCCTGGAATTTGTTTCAAACAAGACAAACCATGCTTACAGGGCAAGAAAATTAAAAGCAAAACGACTTGTTCCATAGACCTTTTTCACGCAAAAATATATATTAAATATATCAAGAAACTGTGTCCAGCACCAAATTCAGCGCATCCGTATTAGCAAATTGCAAAATTTCGTAAACACTTCCCAAAAACTAATGCAGATATGAAGTTTTAAAACTTGATCATTGCAGGGAAATGTATGGGAAAACATGGAAACGAGGCTGTGCCCGTCCACCTTATACTTTTCATTCGAAAATTATCCAGTTTCAAATCTTCTATCTCCGTCAAATTGCAAATCTTCTATCTCCGTCAAATTGCGGCTAATCTTTATGAGACATTACAGCTTTACTAACATTGTCATGAATGTGCTAAGATTGACTCTGGACTCGTTTTCCCGATAAACTGCAGAATATTTTTCTATGCCATGCTAGCGTGATAAAGGTCTATACCATTAGTTGTTCATGCATTTTAAACAAACTACCAAAACGCACAAAAAGGTTGAGGAAGGGTTGGGGCGAAAAGCAAAGGCTGATGGGAAGAAAAATGTATCTGTAAAATGACCTTTAGTATTGTAAAAATGAGCAGAACGATAATGGTATGATCTGGGGGGGAGGGGGGAATTTTTGATATTTTTGTCATGCGACGCGACAGTGGCATAACTTAGTTCTGACTCGACTGGAAGTATTGACAAACAGTCGACTATAAGCAAGACAGCTATCGTACAACTTGCAAAATAACTCATAGTTTAAACTATGCGCAAAAAAATTAAAACTTTATGATGACTAAAGCGTTGGTGCAACAACAACAACTTTATTTAACCCTTATATGTACATTAACTAGAAAGGAAAGATTTACATTTATAATTAGTTTGAAAAAAAAATAAAGGGTTTTGAATCCTAAAAATAACTACGTGGAGTTAAAGAACTAGGGAGCCAAATTACATAATAAATAAATTATAAATATTTTGATCGGAAAAAACACACACACACACACATACACACTAAACACACAATGCATTCAAAATCAAACACAGATAAATACTCAGATAACAAGTAGTAATTATATTTCAGGCAGCAAATAAATCACATACAAGAAATTCATAGTTAAGCAAGAAATGGATCCAAAGAAATGCTTTGAAGAATATAACAGACAAGATAAGTACTTAGACAAAATTTCTGTCTTAAATTTTTCTTTTTTCTTTGTAATGACTTAAAGCCCATGGTACTTATTTAACGTGCCTATGATTTGAAATGTTTTTATCTCAGTGCATAAACCTTGCTAAATGAGGAAGAGGAGTGAAAAAAAGTTTGTCAAAATCTGTTATGGTTCTCGAGATATTAACATTTTTAAATGTTTTCAGCTGATGACATCACCGGTTGGACAGGCAAATTTTCAATTTTTTCAAATCTGCTGCCAATCCATAAATACTACCTGATTGAACGGCTTAGGGTCTGGCCCGGATCTAGCAAGTTTATCTAGGTCTTGTAAATGCTGATATTGGCTTCTAGCCCTGATCACTGTTCATGACTTTTTCGCTGATCTTTGTTACGGCATTCATCTCCTGGACCTTCAAGAGGGCAATTTGGCAAGATCCATTGTTATGAGAACACCAGTGTTTTACCGGAAACTAAAACTATCGTACTTTTCATCTGTTCACTAAGTATTAAATGAGGAAAGATGTTTCGCAGGTCCCGGATTAACCAGGCCTGGCCATGCTTTTCCCTGCGATTTTGTTTCTAACTTTTTGCTTTTTTCATTCATATTATTATTAGATTATCGATCCATAAAAGAGCTTTACAAGCGGTGCCTAAATGTTCGCAAATTCACCAATCTTGACTGCACTGAAAACGGTATGATACTAACCTATTCTTTCAACTAACTATTCAGAAACCCCTGGTTTTACATCAACAGTTGACTAATCAGCGGCAAAACTAAAGAAAAGGGACGCATTTCGCAGTCAGTTACTTGTGCGTATCAATCACGCAGGACAGTCGAATGGTTTCCTGTGTCGCTCGGTATCTGTCAAGTGTATGAAAAATGGGGTCATGAGTAACAATGTTATTTTTCTACCGAGTGAAAGCAAAGGTTGGAGCCAACTTGCCCATCATGGTCTTCCACTGCAAATGGCAACTTGCTGATAACGAAATCAAACATCCTGTCAAAAACTGAACGCCGACAGATATTGGTCGCCTCAGGTATGAAATTGGCGCCAACGAACTTTGAATGAATAAAGAGGACTTAAAGTTAGCTAAATCAATTTGGATCTTGATTATAATCATTAGATAATCTAACATACTAACAACTCTAAGCTTGGATCAAACCTCAAAATGTAGTAAAATGTGGTTGAATTAAAGTGCAATTGAGGGTTGAACTGAATAGTTAAAATGTTTTGTATTGTTTTCGTCAGCTAGTGTTACAAAGATATTTGTTCCACCCTTACTATAATAAAAACAATAACTTGTACCAAAAAAACTGCCATCAGCAGGCTGGAGAACTACAATCAATAGTAGAGAAATGCAAAAGGTTTTTTTTCTGAGTTAGATTAAAGGAGAACATGTAGAACTTCGGGACGGTCTGAGTTATTCTGTACTTTACCTAGCTGTTTTGGCACAAATATACAAAATTAATTAAAAATTACAATGAAACTTTTTAGTTAGCTCCTCTTAATTCTTGCACATAAAGTAAACTTTATTCTGTGCTCTTTATACACTCTTTTTTTTCTTTAAGAATATTTTTTATACTTTCTAAGAATATCGAGACTCAAATTGGCTCAATTTTAAGAATATTTTAAGAATCAATACGATGCTCAGATTTTGTTAAGAATATAATTTCGCATGTTTGAAAAAAATACAGCACTGCTGATTATATGTATTGCAATCGCACTCTAATTCCAAATGGCAACAACAAGATGACAGAATCAGCCATGTAAGCACACTGTATTTCATGTCCATAGAATTCATGACCAATACATGCCAATGGCAAAGACAGTTCTGCTAACGGAACAAGTAACAAACACAGTTCTGTAGAAATTGAATGAATAAAACTTTTCTCCCGAAACTAAGAGTATTCGTAAGAATATTTTCAGCTTAAAATTGATCAAAAAATAGGAATATCCAGCCTCGTTTCAAAAAACAATATTCTTATAAAAAAGAGACTGTACTGAGTGCACATCCTACGCGTATTTGGAAAGTTTCTCTTGTTTGATCGAATCTATTGTGATCTGAATCCTGTACATATGGCAGAGTAAAACTAGTCAAAAAATTTTCCTTAAAAAATCAATTATGACCTGCAATAAAGTACGCAACAACAAAAGGAACTGAACTTGGTTTATACTGCGTGCTCATAAATTTGTAACATGTTGTCCGTATTTTGAATTCTGGATTAACCGTGGCACACTGAAGCAATGCTAACCAGACTACGAAGTAAATGGATCGCTTGCCGTTATAAACAACACAGGCTTTCATAGTTGCGCTTATAGCCAGTGATTACAACAAGTTTAACAGAAATAGTAAATACTTTTATTGTTCACCGTACTTGTAAGAGAATTTATTAACAATAACAACTGATATTATAACAGTGAGTTAACGTAACCAAAAACTGATGTTAATGCAGTGTGAAGTTTAGAAATGCTGACTATTCGAGCTTTAGCCCTTTGAACGTCAGAACAAATTTAATGCGAGTGACTCCGATTGACGGCAAATACGTTCGCCCTCAAAAATACTTTAAATCAATTTTTAGTTTAATTTGCCGATGTATTTGACAGTTTTTTTTAAAAAAATTGATCTCCAGGCGGTTTAAGTACAAATATCACTTATCCAAACTGATTTCGTGTCCGGTTTATTACAGCTAGCGCTGGCTATATATATCATGTACAAAATGATGAGGCATAAACAGCAGTATACCAGAGGGAAGCTCGTTTGCCAATTTTTTCAGCTGTGCTTCAAAAGAAAATCATTGATTTGGGTTCGAAAACCTTTGAAAATATTTTACACTCAATCTGGCTGGTCACTGAAAAATATATAGTATTAGTAGCTTTTTAAAAAAGTCTACATGCCGGCATGAGAGGGCTGAACCTGAATTTACTTCACGTTTAAACAGACAATATAGCATTTAAAAAGAACATTTTATTTTAAAAATAAATACAAACTATGTATATATATTGTAAATATACAATTATATACCGGTTTCTTGTCCTTCTTCAAAATAATTGTTGCTTTTGACGAAGAAAATGGCAAAGTAAATGAATTATGTTACACGTGATAGTCAAAGATTTTTTGACGAAGATGTACTATATCATGTCACAATAACATTTTCAAAAGTTTGTCCGCTTGCAGACTGTCCACCTAACACAGTATTAATATCATGGTTTAACTGAGCAACCAACAACGCTCAGAGACGAACTACATTCGCAAAGTCTATTAAAACGAGAGTCTGACCTGGTTAGAGTATGTTTGCGAATGTGGGCACAAAAATATGAAGCCATTTTCTACCCGCATAAATGCTTGTCTGTAGCCCACAGCCACAGGATGTACGAACGACAGTGATTAAATACTTATTGAATTTTTAGAACCGCAGAGTTTTAAATAAACTTGACGGTTAATTATCTTTGACTTTACGATTTCGTTCTATTTCCTTTCCCCGAGGATTAGAGAGATAATCTACTGTTAACCCAAGGAGTTTCAAGATATATCGCCACGCACGCACGAGCGACGCGCGGCAGAACAAATCATACGGATTTTAACTGTATGTACACGTCACTTAACCTCGTTTGCCTTTTTTTTGTTTTGTTCGGTAGAATGTTAGGAATCAAAAGGCTAACAGGAAATGCGCTAGGTGGTCTAGGCGTCAAACTTTCCCTAACTAGAAAAATTCTGCAACCCGCACAAAAAAGATGCAGAGCTTACTTTACTTCCCGACTTCCCAACTAAATCTACACGCATTCGAAATTCTTAAGCCACTCTCGAAGACACGTAATCTTTGAACTATAAATATGCATGTGAAAAGCACGATGTATTATACAATAAAAAGAAAATAAAGTACAATGAAAGTATCCTTGTAAGTTGTTTAAAAGTAACCTTAAAAATCTGTTCAGTATGTTGGAATCCTGTAACCCGACCTCGAGCGTCCACAGTTCAAATCTCTTCTTCAGCTGTAATGTCGTTGTCATAGAATTTCTTGATGTCGTTAGCACTGATCTTTCCATTCTCCAGTGGCGTTTCTGACTTTTTCATCTTCATCCTACGGTTCTGAAACCATATTTTGATATGCTTCTCCGAAAGGCTAAGAGACTTGGCCAGCTCTATTCTCCTCGCCCTTGTGATGTATCTGCTAAAGTGAAATTCCTTTTCCAACTCGAGCTGTTGGGCGGTAGTGTACGCCGTCCGAGCTCTCGAGCGTACTTTGGCAGAGCACCAAGACTGCCGTACTCTCCCAAGCGTTATACGTGCCTCTATTGAGTAAAAAGAACATAAAAAATCTGTAAGAGAATGCATGAAGCTAGTATTCTTAACAATTAGTACACAAAAAGAACCATGCGATGCGTTAGACAAAAGACGTCAAATATGGCATTCCTTTTTACTCGTACACTTAACTTGATCGTGAAACTAGAACTCAGTGTTCTCATCATCCAAAATAGGAATAGTTTACTTTTCATGAAATTCTAATTAGCACAACGAATACACAAAGCTCGAGTTTTGATTTAGTAGAATTAGAAACTATACATTGAGAAGATCTAGATCGGTGTTCGAATGCTGTCTGTAGGATTCGAAAGCAAAGACGCTGTTTGTGTCAATGGTAATAAGAGGCCCTATAGGTGATAGTAAATCAGCACTTATATGCTAGTCGAAGAAAAAAGACTTCCATTAACATACCTAATGAGCGCAGTGTTAGCCAGTTGAGTTATGCCCAGGATGCTAAAAAACTAACAGCCGAACTAGAAAACGATTGCTCAAGGCTTTTACGGAAAAACTTACGAAGGTTCGTAGTGTCCATTACGTTCCATGGTTTACATTAAACACTTGCTTTAAACCTTTTATATCACGTCAAGGAACAACGATGGTTATTTTCAATGCTTTTCCGACACGAAAATACTCAACTATTGTGCGGTGATTCTTGTAAGAACGTAAAAGGACAGATCATAATGCAAGAAGGCATAAAACGTAAAACAATGTTGGTCAACATGTATGAAAGATTCTTTCATAAACAGAAACACAAAGATTCCTTACTGACATACCAAGCTACGTTGAAACATTACTTTTTCAGGAAAAACACAAGGATAAGTTGAGAAGTTTTGCGTAAAAGCAGTCGACCTACTGCGAGCAAAACCTTGTCCCACTAGATCCAAATTGCTATGCAAGTTGCCGCCATGTCAACCGTACACAGTAACTTTCTAAATTGTGAGTTTATTGTAGATTTTACTCTGCACTCTTTTTTTCAATGTCGCAAGGCTTTTCTTAGCAAAGCAATTTCAGAAAAAAACAAGTATTATAACAGATTTGGGGTGGAGGAGGAATTTTGGCCCAAAGTTCATCGGGACTACAGTCTATGCCTGTTTTTAAGAACAACAAGCGGTAGGGAAAACTGTAAGCCAGTTGAATTGATTATATTTCTAAGACTACAGCTTTCTGGATTTCTTCTTCGAGCAGCTGTTACTAAAGAGTTAGCCTTATAAAACCTCGGCCGCGGCTAAGGTGTGAAAATGCACTCCAGATATAATTGGTTACACAAAAAACTCTTTAACACCCTTAAATTGTGTGCAAACGACTTATTTACAAAGCCAAATCGAATTTAGCCTGCGATTTTGCATTTTTCATTAACTTTGTTAGGAAATCATAAGCACTGTTAATTGGAAGGTAAACTTCTTCGAAAAAATCTTTGTTCTTTGTGTTTTCATGTAATGTTTTAGGAGATTATATATGTACTCACACATCAAAGAAACCCTGAGTGGCATAGCTGACATGCTTTGTTGGCGGATAGAACGAGCTAAAGAGATCATCTTAAATCCAGCCCATCGATCCGGTCTGCGATTCGTTTGTCTTAGCTTTCGACTGTTTGTTCTTCTTGAATAAGACCGAACTAAGATTGGTGTCTTCCCTGTTTAGTACACTAGCTAGTCTTGATCCAACCGTAGAACTTGGAAAAAGAACACAACGCTAGTTGCATTGGCATCTAAAGGGTGTTGTTGCTTCTCGCATAGGTATGTTTTCTCGTGATATATATAATACCCAGACCTATTTGTCTTGTTAACTGACAGCGTGACCTGCCAGGAGTGTAGGGGAGCAAATAAACTCTCGAAATACTGCAAAACAACTGCTGTGAAAGTTAATACGTATCTCATATCAAGTATAACTGAAATATATCTTAGATGTCTTAGTCCTGACAACGTCATTTTTTCGCGGAACTACAGGTAGCCTCTGGGATGACCTTGCTGTAAAAACATTTTAATAGTTCAAAAGCATTAAACCACCCACCTGCTTTGCCCTCCGGTTCGTCAGAGAATTCTGACGTGTTTAGTGGAGTTGCGCTTGTGGAGTAGTTGAGTGTGTTGTACTGGGTTTGAGGCAAGTTCATACTGGAGTCTGCTGGAATGTAGGGAAAGGAAAGTGTTGGGGTTACTGGAGAATACCCACATGCGGTGAAGCCTCGTGTGTTAAAATTGTTCTGATGTGGCATGGTATGGTGTGTTTGCGGATAGGGCACGTTCTGCGTAGTGTCCAGGTTTCCGAACCCGCTGGAGCCAAACCGGCTGAGGGTAACATCCTGCGGACATTGGTTTCGCCTTTGAAGGTGTAAAACTGGCCAGTTGAACTTGGGACTTGTTAAATGTTCCATGTTTCTATTTTGTTGAGTGTTGTTGTACAATCTGTATTCCGGCCGACTAAGTTCCATGGCTTTATTTGTTTGGGGACAGTAGGGAGAAGGTCACATGTCAAGGGCTGGCCAATTGTGATTCCACATTGAAAATGAAGACAACAAGACTGATGGAGTGATAACGTTTTCATTTAGTTTTGATACAACTAAGTGTCTTGCAAATTTGTAGATGACGAGGTTCCGTCTGGGAGTGTGCCGTACACTTCCTGTAATTTTCGAGACCAAACTTAAAACATCTTTTAAATGAAAAAAAGCCGTTACCAAAGGTAGCAATTAGTGCGAACAAACATAAATTAGTTTACTATCAAAAAAAACAAAAGCACAACAAAGCAACTAAAAAGCACAAATTACAAACTATGTACTTGGAATGTGCCTGTTGGAACAAGGATTAATCTAAGATGACATTTATTGCAGCTTGGTTTACGGAAAGAAGATTTAATTAATTTCTTGATTATACAAATTGTAAATCTCTTGTTTAAACAAACATCTTGCTTTCCGCTTTGATCGACTGGAAAAATGCTAGCAGTTTATTTCTGCACGTAAACATTTTGATGTTGCCTAAAAAATACTCTTTAATTGTGCACATGAAAGACTTATATTAAGAAGCTTTCTTAAAAGCTCTTTTCTTGTCATTGATTCCACCTATCTACACTTGACCCCTGGGTTACTTGTCTTCAAAACTCAGCACGCTCATTAATATTTTACTCTTGACATTCAATATGGACCACTAGAAGAGTTTTCACGAAATAATATTCTGAGTGACTGGTCCATCGATAAAGTACCTAACTCTCTAAGTGCTCTCAACAATTTTTGTCAACAATCGACGACAAAATATAAGTTTAAAGGAAGATTAAGCTCTCCTAGGAAATTAAAGTATAAAAATTGGTTTTGAGAGCCAGTGTTTAGTTTATGTCTAGCGCACTTTGAGAGAGACACACATGCAATCGCGACTGAACTGCAAAGTCTCGAAATGAATAGAAATGCTGAGCTAAGCCAAATAAGCTAAGCTAAAATACTTTTAGAGTAACTAAAAGGTTTTAAACCGGAGAGATCTTCCGGAGAGAGGTTCATTACCACTGAACAGATAATAGCTGCAAAGTTTTTTTCTAAAACGCCGGTTTGACTGAAATGGGTCAAAGGAAGACAAGCGTCGACAAACTGAAGTTCAACAATTGAATAAACTGTACAGGCCAAACAAGCTAATTAGGCGTCAAACACGTGTAAATAAGCTCTTGGAGCCACTTTGGTTTTTCCTTTGCTGTCTTTTTATAATGATATGGGAAGCAAACAAGAAGCTGATAAAATCGCATCATCTTCTAAAATCGTATCAGTGGGCAATCAGGAGAATTTCTGGTTTCCTCGCGTTTTATTGCATTAGAATACTGTGCAGTAAATGAGATAATTAGATTAGCCAACGATTTTGCTTTAGAATCTGTTTGCAATCCGTTGATGTCAAATTTGTCAAGAGATTAAAAAACACAAGCTGTTTGGTTTTTCAGTCTAAAACCGTTGGAAAACCTTAAAAGCTTATAGCTTTAATATGTGTTCGAGTCAGCTGCAATCTGAAGACCTCAGATTAAAAAAACAAATGTTGTTTGAAGATTTGTACTGGAAGATTGCTATACAAGAAGATAGTTCTCTTCTTCTTGCACAAAGCCATTAAAACAAAATTAATATTCTGTCTCCTGAAGTGTTTCGGCTGCTTTCCTTGAGTAATTAAAAGACCAATTAATGTTGTGATGAAATGACAGAACGTCAGGAATAGACTTCTCTAGATGCACCTAACAGCTGCGTCTTCGCCTAGCATGCAAACACTACAATTGCATGCCACAACGCTTTTATTACTTCAAACCAGTACAAGTCGAGCGAATTGCATATAGCTGACAATGAGTGGAGTTTTGAGCTATTCCCGGATCTGGGTTAGGCTCGTATGTGTTAACTTTTCAATGGTTTAGTGCAAAAAAAAAATTATCGCCGACTTCGGCTTTTCTCTGGCCCTTCATTACGTATTAAGAGGATGATTTATAGCTCGTGAGCCAGAATAACCCAAACAATATAGCTTACACGTTTATGTGTATATATAGTTTTGTGGTGTACACGCCCATTATTAAATGGCTTGCGACTTTCATTTCTTAAAGTACTAAGGTCACGCTAAAACGACTCAACTAAAAAACTACCTTACGCTGAGATACTCTACTAGCCATTGCAGAACTCCTAGTTTACAGCATCGAGGTTTTCGCCGTGTTAGTTTGCCTGGACAAATTCTGAACAAATCAAGTATCGTAAGACGTAACCCTTCACAATTAAACAATCACTTTCACAGATTCATTCCCGATACTGAAACGAAGTTTTGTTTAGTTATAATTATATAGTTTAAATTATCATTCGCGTTTTACTGTTTCTATAAATCATATATGACAATTGTTTTACAAGCTTGTCTGATTTTCCTTTCGAAGAATAGCGATCAAGGATCAACAAAGTCGTTTTGTGGCAAGTTGACTGCTATGCCGACTCTCTCTGCTTGGTAACTGTAACCTTCTATCTGATCTTCCCTTCACATGACTATAGAGAGATTCCTGTGTAAGGAGTAAAAACATGATAGTATTAGTAATTAACGAAACTTAAACAGTACTTATTCTACGATAAAAACTTTAATAAACGTTTTTCTGTCAATTCTGATAAAATTAATTCTTTGTCTAAGTATTTTTTATTTACATCAAATAATCTTCCTTACCAGTCAACAGGTAAATAACGACGCTTGATATTTTACATTATCATCATCGTCATCATCACCATCATCATCACAATCATTATCAACCCCATTATTGTCGTCATCATCACCATCATCATCACCATCATTATCAACCCCATTATTGTCGTCATCATCACCATCATCATCACCATCATTATCAACCCCATTATTGTCGTCATCATCACCATCATCATCGTAATCATCATCATCATATTATCGTCATCACCACCATTATCATCACCATTTACCATCATCATCATCATCACCATCATCATCACCATCATTATCGTCACCATCATCATCATAGATCCTATATCTACATTCAGATTAGCCTACATACTGACCTAATTTGGGGCATATTCTTTAGAAGTGAACGAGGCTAATAGGGCTAATTTGAATATTTAAATCACCGCCGTTGTTGCATAGGTTCTATTATCATTGTCATTATCTTCTTGTAGTGTTCCCAACAGTCTGAGGGCATCGGAAATGATCCGATTGTTTGTACGTGTTGTCGTTACTGTTAGGGTGTCAGAGTGGAAAACCTAACTATGGAATTATCTTTAAATCTTCATCGTTGAAATGGTTTTAAACACATCTCGGTCAAAGTATAGCGTTTTCATTCCATGTTTATAGGGGACTTAAGAAAGTTAAAATTTAGCAGCTTTCAAAACTTTTCGCTTCTAAAACGTCCATCATATCTATCTTAGGCTAGTTAAAGATAAGCAATAAATACCTGTCATACCAAACCAGTTTGACTTCCGTACGGGCTTACTGTAGTACTTTAGCAATCAATTTGTAATTTATTACCGTGCGTTAAGCGCTCAACAGGAGTCATATTAATACTGCTGGCATATGTTCTTCGGTTTCCTTTAGTGTTTTCTAGAAGTCAATAATTCTACAGTCTACTTTGTTCCTGGGAGTTCAAATATAACACGAGATTTTAGAGACGTCAAGAAGTGTTATCTTTAAAAAGCACGCGGGTCAGTTTAACTCTGTTCGAATTTTATTTTATCATACGATTAAAAATGTCTTCTTGGGACCTGGGGGGAGGGATGGAGAAAACCTGGGGAGGGGAGGGATGGGAAAAAGCCGAGTTAAAAGGTTCATAGCTTTACCATAAATGTAGGAAACTTTTAGTAGGCTCGATTATCAATTCAATACACAGCAATGACTTAAGATTTTTTGAATGAAAAAATATTTTCATAAAGAAGAGCAGGGCACGATTGTTCAGAGGCTGACTAACTTTAACCCTAGGTCAAGCTATATAGACCCCTTCACGGTTGTAAGTGCATCATGGGTAATCGGGACATGAATTACAGAGAGTCCAGTAGAGAACTGAGATTTATCAATGATTTTTTGCGATATCAGAAGTTTTGAACGATCTGCTTTTCAGACAGGCAAAGTAAGTTTATATTCTAACCACACGCTGATTTCTGGCCAAGTTGGCCGAAAGTTACTTGAGAAATAATGTTAGAAGTCTTTTGTTTTCGAGCGAGTCAGTTCCACACGATTGCTCTGGCAAACAATACGTTTGCCAAAAGATTAGACGGTTTTCATGTAATTTGTAACGAAACACGCCAAAAATTGGCACCTATGTAAGATTAGAGCTACTCTTGGCTGTCTGAGAAGCAAAGTATTTGAAATGAAATTGTTTGTGAGCAATCGTCTATAAACCTTACTTCGCTACTCGGCTTTTTATAATTCATGTCCTGATTACCAATGATGCAATAACAACCGTAAAGGGGTCTATTCAAACAGTAATTTTTCCTCTAAGGAAAGGTTTGCGGTTCTTATTAAATACTGTTTAAATTTTTTATACTAACCGCTGCCTGGATAACCTAGTTGGTAAGGCGCCAGTCTGTCGTGCGGGAGGCCCGGGTTCGATTCCCGGTGCTGGACCTTCACTCAGGGTCTTAAAATAACTGAGAAAAAGGTGCTGCCTTTGCCCTAACGTCTGCAAACGGTTAGACCTTCGTGTCTTCTCGGATAAGGACGTTAAACCGTAAGCCCAGTCTCTCGATATCCTATCGGGGGCCTTAAAAGAACCCACAACACTTATCGACAAAGATCCCGATGTCGTGGTCTGTCTCTTCTACTAACTGAGGGCAACTCTTATGAATATAGTTCTGAGCCGTGTATATAGCGGGCTATGTAAGACCCTCAATACCAGAGTCAACTGTAAATCATTGTTAAGCGCCTTTGAGCATCTACCTATGGAAAAGGCGCTATGTAAATGCTAAACATTATTATTATTATTATTATAATTATTCTATGGATAAAAATTGTCAGTTCCAAATTTGACGATAAAAAGCAGTTCCTGTAAGTTTGCAAACAAGACCGTAGGTTAAAAGTTTAACCCTTGGTTGGTGGTTACTACCTTTATAGCATAGAGGGCAAAATTACTTCGAGCTGATTGGATAACAGCAGGGACATTTTTTTTCTTAATTCAGGGCAAAATTACTGCCGGAGCGCTGATTGGTCGCTGGTAAACTTCCGAAAATTACCGAAGATTTTCCGAAAATTTCAAAAAGTCTCAAAAATGTCTTAGAAACATTTTCCGAAGATTTACGAATACCTCCCAAGATTTCACAAATTATTAAAAAAAATTTCAAAAATGCCTTAGAAACGATTTTAAACCTCTTTCGAATATTTCCGTATGATTTCAGAGATTGTAAAGGACTTAGGTTTTATTACAGGTACGGATTTCGAAGAAACTTTAGATAATTAAGTTATGCAACGCTTTCTCGTGAAATACCGCGGAGAATGAAGAATTTTTTTTTGAGAATGAAGAATTTTGCCCTCGATGTCATAAACATGTAATTGCAAGGTTCCTCGTAAAATTTAGGATAAATATCACTTGTGCTTTCAATTTTTTTCCAAATTGCCCTCGTCGCCAAGCGACTCGCTGTATTTTGGAAAAAGTTGAAAAACACTCGTGAAATTAATCCTTTATTTTACTCGGCCCCATGTGATTACATATACTTATTACTAATCGTCTTCTCAATCAAGCTGCGGGAATAATTGCGGGTCGCAAGGCTACCGCTACTGATATAAAGCAAACTCTGAAGTGGCCAACCCTACAATGCCGCAGAGAATACCACAAGTGCTTGCAGATTTATAAGTGCATCAGTGGCCTGGCTCCAGCGTATCTCTCGGACAGCTTCTACTTCTCAGAACAAAAGCATAACTACAACGCTAGAAATAAAAAACTTATCCGCCTGCCTCTTGCCAAGACAACAAACTGATTTCAAACATCTTTTAAATACAATGCCGCAAAATCCTGGAACGCTCTTCCTCGTAACTTACGCCATAATCAGTCTCTTACTAGTTTTTAATTAAAAGTCAAGCAACATCTTAATTACCTCAGTTAATTTTCACTCTTATGAACCCTTTGAATTATTTCTTTTGTTTTGTTTTCATTTTTATAGTTTATAATTTATTCATGTTATTCTGTACAGATCTCCATTTAAACCAGCTATGCTGAACTGGAATTTCTGTTTAAATAATGTAAATAAATAAAAAGAATAAAAATAAAAAGTGCTTATCGGCTTTCGAACAAATAGGCCAAGGTGTAACAAAGTTTGAGCTTGTTAAAATTTCTTTCCCTTATTTCACATTATCTGATTGGCGCAAGAATTTGAACTGTTCAATGCCTGGCCATAGACTAGATAAAAATAATAGGAAGTATAAGTGAGAGAGTTAACCACAGATATTCAACTTGAATTAACCAATCATAGCCTTAATTAATTTACCTTGGAATTTCATTCTATTTGTGCAAATGCAGTTTTGCGGGTTTTCTAAAAGCCGGTACGACCTAACCGCACGAAAACAACCTCACGCGATTTGCTTTCACGGCTTCTCTCTTTTTGTCATACATTTTGAAAGAGCCGGACTGCTTCATAGTTTGTGCAAATCGTTCCTGGCGTCAGTTCTTCGCACTTTGAAACGAAGAAACATCATGAATCTATCTTGTAATAACAGTGTGCCATGTAATGTTACTAATGTCGTGTTCTTTTGGGACCAACGATTTCAACCTAAACCGTTTTCGGTTGAAACGTTATCATGTCATCAACCAGGGTCGGAGTTGGCCGAAATGGTTGATCAAGTAAACCAACCGTTTTCCCAATAGAACACGCAACCTACTCAACCAACTCAACCAACCAAAAACGGTTGGTCCCAATAGAACACGACCTAAATTAGATGATCTTTGCATCTAGAAAAGATGTAAAGAAAGCTGTAATCCTGTAGTTAAAGCTATTAGGGATCAAGTTACAGAATAACTCTAGGTAAAGAGGCTAATAAATGTCTTTTGTTATTAGAAGCCTCAAGAAAGAGGGCTGTTGCCAGGATGACATAGACCATCTTTTTAATGTCATGTCCTACCTAAGCCGACTTACGGGCTCACTGTTTATGCTGCAGTATAAACCTGAACTTATTGCCGTCCAGAACTTTTTTGCCGTTCAGTTATTAGACAAATCAGACCGTACTACTGATCTTTAATAAAGTTTGTAATGTTTATCATGCTCTTCATATTTTATTACTCAGGAGTCGCAATTTGTAAGACCTGTCGCAATTTATAATGTCTATCTTATGTTGTAACAGCACCCTGTCGCAAGTTGTACTGGCGGGTGGTCGCAATTTGTAATACCGCACGCGATTTGTATTGAGCAACCCTGTCGCAATTTCTAATGCCTGTCGCGGTCGTCGCAACTCGTATTACCTTCGCAATTTGTAATGGCATTCTATCACAATTTGATATACCTGTTGCAATTTGTAAAGTGGTTGTCCGGCAATTTGCGTTACCTTTCGCAATTTGCAATGCTTACTTCAAGTTGTAAAGGCACCCTTTCGCTATTTTCAAATACTTATCGCAATTTGTAATACTTGGCGGAGTTTGTAATAGCACCATGTTGCAATTTGTAATTATAACATAGCTTCCTGTGGCAATTTTTAACACCTATTACTATACTTTGTAATACCACCCATCACAATTGGTAATATCTGTCGCACTTTGTAATAACGGTGGTCACCATCGGTAACACTTGTCGCAATTTGTAACACCTGACAATTTTTTCAAAACATTTTTAGGAATGTTCCCAGTCTTTGCGTCCATTCTGGGGCATATCAAAAGTTTAATGCATAGGGGTCATAGGTCATGTGACTACTTTATAGAAAACTAACTCTCCATGAAATTAACCCGAATTGGGCATGCCCAGAAAAAACAACCACCAAAGCTGTTATTATTACCACCGTTAAAACATTTTCTGCGCCGTTCTGAAAACCTATATATTACAAACTAACAAGAATTTAAAAATTAACATTTTCAAACAACTGCTCTTCGTAATAAAAGTGGCTCATAGGGCCGGCGCTTATCTCCGGTTTCTGTATTGTTAAGCGGATAAGAGTCTTTGACTCCCCCTGGACAGGACACTAATCTATCGCAGGTTAGCCCCAAGCAGAACTGATACTCATTTATATACAGCCATTTTTTATGCAAGACCCTGCATTTTTATTTTAAAAAAGATCAAGCATTCGAGCATGTTATACCATTATAAAATACAATGCGAGCACAAATCAAAAAATTTGCGCGAGCATTCCAGCATTGCCTTAAAATTGCGAGCACATCCGAATTTTTGGGGGCCTTTCGGGGGCCCTAAAAAGATAGGTCAACAGTTGGCGCTGTTTTTCTGTCGAAGTGACATAACAACGGCAAAGGCATGAAGCCATCAAGTTTTGTTCTTCTTGTCTTTTTTGTCTGATTTACTTATTATAGTTAACCGTCGGGAAATATTCATGAAACAATTGAAGTTAAAGTGCCTATAAAACGAAATTTGTTTTTCATAATTTTGCAGCTTATCATGTCTTAAAACGGGATTAGAGAGAAAAAACTGCAAAAATAACTTGAAATGCGATTTTTAGTGTCTCCGAAAGAGAGACAGGTCAGGCACAAAAGTGGTTCCCATAAAGTAAGAAGACTGGGGACAAAATGACGCCCCAGGTACGCAATAACTTCCACCTTTCTTCGCTTTCTTCTTTATCTTGTCCAAAATTGCTTTCAGCTTTCTCAGTTTACTAGGCCATAGCCGCGCGTGAAAAGGAACCACTTTTGAACCGCCAAATACGATTTTCAATGGCAGAAAAAAGGTAAGACAAAGGTTGAACGCAACACAAACCGAACAATTTTGAGTTAAAACGTGATAAATTAACACTTTTTAAAAGAGTTCGATCTCTGAAAGTCGCTCTCTCTCTCTCTCTCTCTCTCTCTCTCTCTCTCTCTCTCTCTCTCTCTCTCTCTCTCTCTCTCTCTCTCTCTC
>JAOBRD020248478.1:0-24271 GCA_027575215.2 Hydrozoanthus sils
CCTTGTTAGACCCCACTAGATCACCTTATTTCCCCGTCTGGAGATGCAAAAATAAATAAGCCCCCGGCCCCGCGGTATGAAAAGTTCTTTATTACTACAACACTTCCATTTGTGCATGTGTTAATTAAAAAGGGGCTAAAAATTAATTGCATGGTTAGAGTGCTATGCCCTAATCAAGTAAAGTATTACCTTTATACATAGCACAGTTACATATATCATTTGCCAAGTTTTTGTTTTATTTTTAGCATTGTGTACCTGGCAAGACTGTTTACTCCCCTATTACCATGGCGTTAAAGTGTGGGGCTAACCCAAGACGAGCCCCTAGTGGTGCCTGGGAAATGTACGCATATGGACTCATAGCCATGTACAAAGCTGATTGGTTGCGCGTTGGAGGATTCACCAGGCCTAATCTCAAGGGAACTGAATACTGGGACTTACTTGACCGAGTATCTGCTAGTGGACTGGACATAGAACGTTTGCGGACTTCTGTTGTTTATCGACACAGTTTAGTACGAGAAGCGATGCGACCTAAAGATTATCCAATCAAATCTGCTCATCCGACCAGTTGATTTTTGTCCAAATTGAATCTCATCTCTACTTATTTTACACGCCCGTTGTTCTTGTCCTCAATCTTGCTTTTTGTTCTTTCTTTTCCTTTTTTCTCTCTTCCCTTATTTGTTCTTGTTCTTACTTTTTATTTTACTCTCTCTTCTCTTCTCTTCTTCTATGCGTGATCTTACTTTTGTTCTTTCTTCTCCTTTTTCTTGTTCTTGCTCTAGTTTTTGTTTTTTTCCTAGCTCTTACTATAGTATTTTTGTTATCGACTTTGCAAACAATACAATGATTATCTCGATATTTATGCATGTCTTTGTTTATATTTTTTATTATGAAAGACAAGAAGTTTTAGAAATTTTTGAACGTTTTCGAAAAAGGTTATTATGGAATAAACTACAAAATGCATAATATAAATGGCTCTTTAGTCAATTTTAGGCTTACTGTCTAAGCGTTCCATTATATTCGAATCTTTTATTACATTATAGAAATAAAAATTAAAATTAAAACGAGCGCGCGCTCTGTTCAGTGACAGAAACACGCTAAAACTTTTCAGTTCACGAAAGAAGTGCTGAATCAAGTTTATATTTCTTTTATAAATTAGCCACACAAGCAGTCAATAAATCCCCGCGACGATGTATACGTGTGCAGATACACTCTATTCATAATTAGAGTGCGTCACTACAGCTATCCAGAACGCGCGTTATTTCTCCTTTATTTTAAAAAAATTAATAAAAGTATAAAGAAAACCAACTCAAATATTATGTAGTACCTATAAGAGCGTAACTCCCGTTCAAAGTTCTTTCTCGAAACATCTTTTGCTTTCTTGTTGTCTTCTTCCCTGCACGAGGTCCGTGTTTTGTCAACATTTTCGTTTTCTCAGCTTTTAAGTTTTCCTTTGCCATTGTAATTAGATATATAAACTGCTTTTTCCCTAATAACAGTTGAACACCAAAGTAAAAGCTAGCTTTTGTAACTTACAGCTAATGCATTTCCGGATGTCAGCGCGCGCACGTCGATCAAACTTGGATTTCCCGCCTTAACGGAATCAGCCAATCAGAATTGCGGTATACACGGACGTACATGCAGCGATAGTCAATAAAAAAAATCATTCAACTTTTCCCCTTCTATTCTTAATTTCTTAATAATAGCAATAAAACAAGAAAACATACGAAACTTTTAATGACGATGTTTTTCATGAAGATGATGTTAATGATAGCTATATATACAATGCCTGCGTGACAGCTCCGCCATGATGGCAATAATAATATTCGACAAGCATAGATTTGGCTGCTTGTTTGATAAGGCAACTTTTATGAGAATCCGACTTTTGTTTTTCACTCTGAACTTTTCTTTGGTTTCGTTCTTGTTTTTATCTCTGACTCCTGCTCGTCTTTCCAAAATACTAAAATTATGAAAATCATAACATCTTTTTAAAAAAAAGCCGAATTGTGCTTCACTTGATTGAAAGTTTGGCGAAGTTTATATATACTTACATCAGAAATTTGAATGTTTAAATATTGTTTTAAAAATCATAATTTGCTTAATAAAATATCTACAAGATGCATTTCGCGAATGGTTGCTAGCTGGGTCATACATGTTTAATAATTAGCACGGATTATAACCCGCTAATGTTTGACGGACCTGCTGATAATTAAACAGCTGAACACCTCGACTTTTCGTTTGTTTAGTTAAAATCAAACAAGTTGAAAACAAATACACGGCCCGACCTAGAACGAGGGGTAAGCAAAGAAAACCCTTAATGTGATGGCCAAGCATTGGTTTCGAAAGAAAACTTACCGAAGGCCATTTTAATTGAGTATTCCCTAGCTGTGATATAACTCAAAATGCACAGGCAAGATTGCTTAACTCTATGAGCTCTCAATTTAGATAAACAATATTGAAGAAGTAATGGTTTGGGATATAACATAACCGAAATGCACAGGACCCAGTCCTGCACAGGATCGTTTTAAATGACGGTTCAACTATGTGTGACTCTTGGATAGTGCCTCGTTTTCGAAACAACAAAGCAAGTTTTACCCTGCTCAGTTTGTTGTGCAATATGGCCGTTAGAACAATTCTCCTCACCGCTGGAACGTGTTTGGCACTGATTACAGTGACAGCTTACGTCCTAGTAAACAGAGGCGAGTCCAAAGGGCCTGATTCGCAAAGTAACGTCAAGCGTGACATTATTGGAAACTATGACAGCAAATACGAGAAATTCTTTCCTCGACATTACCACGCAACTGGCCTATTGATCCTGCCCTATGATAAGATCGTGGAGCCGTTCGAGGCTTGGTTTGCAGGGGACCAGAAAATGAGCAGAATCGACTATTACTATGGTAAAGTAAACAATACAACAAGCCACTCTCAAACTTCTTTTTAATTATCGTCATTTTACTAAATTTTAGTCATCCATTCGTACATGAAATGCTTCTAGTCACAGTTACAACTTGTTACTTTGTTATTTTCTTTAGTTTTTTTCTTGTCAATAAAATATATGTTTTAATTTTAAAAAGCCCACCAGCTATTGCATGTAAACAAAAAGGTTTTGTACAATGACAAATTTCTTTAGAACTCGAAAACGATGATTGTGATCAAAGGGTTTCTAATGCTTTTGTACTAAAATTTACCACTTTCAGTACTTGGCAAACCGTCAATTGCGTAGACTGCTTCAAGCAACACTCGTTGTGGATGTAAAGCGTTTGGGCATTGAGCGAGTTTTTTTCTTTTGGTCACACAAAATTCAAATTTGGGCGAGAGCAAAAATTGAAAAGAATTATTGTCGCAATTTTCGCGCACGCGGCCAACTCAAATGAAAACGCTTGCTACACAAGCCAAAACAAACTCAAAAATATCCTCCTGCTACGGAAAGTCAAACTACGGAAGGTAAATGTAAAAACACTTACTCGTTCGGCCTTAGAAATTCCTTCTGTAAAATCCAAAATGGCGAGTTGATTTGATTACTTACGAGTCCCGTACGTACGTTCACGACGATCACTTAGTTTGGGTCGTCTAGTGTAAGTGATTTGAACGTGGAAATCGCGTTTTTTACAATTTTTTCAAAATAACTCGAATTTTAACTTGAATTCCGGCTCAATTTAATCAAACTCGGACTTGAAGTGAAACTCGGGCTCCAAGTCGAAGTCAACTTGGGTTCCAACTGAAAGTCAAACATAGACTCCAAGTCGAAGTTGAACTCGATTCTATCTCGGCGGTTTTGGACTCCCATCTAGGCATCTTCATTTGATTGCTTTGCTAGTTTATAATTTAGTTTCTCTTTTGTTTACCTCGATATTTCTTTGACTTTAGTCTGCGAAACGAGCCACTCCGAAGTGTACGAACATGACCATCTTTAAGTGTGGTTTGGGATCTTATAACCGTTAACAGTGTCTTCGTTTGTAAGTGGTTTGAACGTAAGGATCTCGTTTCCCAACAATCTGAAATTTCTTCATCCTGATCATGAGGTAGTGAAGCTCAGGGAATGTAAGTTAAATATCGTCAGTGTTATACACGCCATCTTCACGAATTCTGTCTACCCAAACACTTGTCCAGTCTCACGCGTCCATTTTAGTACCCAGGCCGCTACTCGTTTTTGTAGTGGGCAATTGAAACGTTTCTTTTTACAAACGAAGTTGTCTTGACGTTGGCAGGGATTGAGTAAGCTAGGAAAGAGAATAAAGATGACGATAATGTATGTACGCATGGGTAATTGTGAATTTCTCCACCTTTCGTTTTCATGACGAAGTTCAAAGATACAAAACCGTACGCGTCTAAGTGCAACCATTACGTTGTAGGTAATTCCAGTCTCAAGACTATTTCTTAGCAAAACAGCTGATGGACGCTGGGAAGGGTTCGGATGTCTTAACATATTTCATTGCATTTAACTCCAGTGTTAGTACAAGCATTGCCAGACTTTAAACCTCCAGAGGTTGGACATTACAGAAATTAATGCAAAATTTCCGATTTGACTACCCAGCCTAACAGATTGGAAATTTGTAAATGTGTTTTAATAAGAGTATGTCAGTGCTTTGGAAGGGAATCACAAAATGCAGTTTAAAAAACGTTTCTCTCCAAAACATCCATTGCAAGCTAAATTAACATTGTTATTTGCGTTCATTTTAATTCATACAAGTTTTTTACACGAAGGCTACAAGACAACTTTTGAGCTTTGGCTTACAACAATATTCTTGTGTTGTATATAATATGACAAATCCTAGACTAGACTTTCGACCATTATTTCACTACACTCTTCGATTCAAACTAGATTTCTTTCGCCTTTTGTTACTTATTCCCTCACAGTCAGGCAATGACAAACATGTTTAAAGAGAGATGTTGAAATTTCATACAGGTATGGACAAGACTGTGCAAAGAGGAGATATCGGTCGTTATGGAACTCTGTTCAAAATTGTACCGGTGCACCCAGACTTGTCCCCCTCGGATAATGATCCCATCAGCTGCTGGTGCAAGCCACTACCCTCTTGGATGCCTCGAAATGGGCAAACTGTCATTCCTACTAATCTCTCAGAGTTTCAGGTAAGCATTAAATGGTGATTATTTCTACCTTGTAGGGGACCTCGTGTCCTATTGTATACTCAAATGTCCAACAGGCATAATCAATGAATTCCAACTAACCTCTTAGAGTTTCAGATTAGAAACAAAACGTTATCATTTGTGAGTTACCTTGTAGAGACCCTCGTGCCCTACAGATGTTTTTTAAAGAAAAAATCTTTAGATCACCAAGACTGAGATTGCCAACAAATTAGAACAATCACCAGGAAGAAAATTTGAAATTTTAAGAAGATCTAAGAATTTTAAATTGAATATAAACAGACAGCACAATCAGGAAAGTGTTTGTACATTTTCTTATCCACTCGTTGGTATTGCCAAAATCTTGTCGTTATTTTATTTACGAGACTTGATTTGTGTGGACTAAAGGCGTGGCTACATGGTGCAAAATTGCATGCAGCGTTGCGCATCGTGTAGCGACCTTCGAAATTGTTGCACGCAACGTGGCGTTGTACTATAAAAACATTGGTTTGCAAAGTTAGAGAAACATACGATCAAAATACACCTTGATATAGCTAGTAACATTCCAGGTTTTTTTGCTAAATATAACCCATCTTAAATCTCAGCAAGCTGATGTCGGGTCACATGCGTCTTACCTCAGCGTACCAATACTGATAGTGCCACAAAGTAAAGAATATTTTAAAACGTCCATAACTGCTACAGTTTTCGACTCTATTGAGGCGAGGCACACGTGATCTTACGTCACCTTTTTGGATTTTGTAGGGGACTCTTTAAGCGAGAAAAATGTACTTTTATCGTATGTTCTCAAACTTGGCAAACTAATGTTTTTTATTGTACTCTTTTTGAAAATTGAAAGACTGATTTCGTGACATATGCTCTTTAATCTATATGTCTGCTTCATCATTTCTCACAGCTTGCGGGTGAGGAGATTCACCGCGGTCGTCCATGCTTGAAGTTTCTTAGAAAGTTTACGGCGTTTAACAAAACGAATGTCTATACTCTCTTCATAACAACATCCAAGCCCCACAAGCCTTTGCGTTATGAAATGGTTGGATATGACGACATGATGATGTCACACTACGATCATTACGTTCTAGATTATCTCACTTTTGAACCTTGGAGTTTTAATCTCTCTACATTTACCTTTCCACAAAGTAAGTAACTGTACTTAATATATAGATATGACTGCTTTACTGTAAATTACGCCACTCGTAAATCTCATACGAAACTATTTCCGGGAAACGAATGACGTATATTCCATATGCTCACTAATAGATACCGCTGACACCATTTTTTTGTTTTTTCCCCGCTAATTTTGGCGTAAACAACACTGATATCTATTTGAGAAAAAAATTACACTTAAATCTATTTAAAAAAACTTACACGTTGACGCGAACCTATGAAGTTTATCTTTGAGTTGGAAAAAAAAGATTTCACGAGTGAGCTTAGCGAATACCCTCTATACATTTTGTCATGTTATTTGGAACTTAAAGGTACTTGAGATATAGTCTTGGATATATAGGGTGGGATTTTAGTGGTTTATGTGTACTTTGTGATGTGAACACGTATCATTGAGTTTATGAGTCTTATTCTAGAAACCTGGTGCGCTAAAAGAGCTAGAAAAGTAAGACCCTCCTATGTTATGAACCCGATGTCCGAGTTCATGCACTTTCATCACGCCAAGGATCGCGAGATTGACAGATCGTACAACAGGTTTAAGAGGAAACACAAGAAACATTATGATAGCAGCACTGAGCACGAAAGAAGAAAGCACATCTTTAAACACAACATCAGGTAATCTGCACACAGAGTAGAGGAAGAGCTTTGGTACCTTATCATTACTAATTGTAGTGATTACGGTTGTATAGCAACTAAAGTTACTTACTGTAGTCTGTTCTAGATGGTGATTGTCTTTCAATATAAAGTGCACGTGGGTCCGTCTGTAACCCTTAAAAAACACAAAACTGTTGTTCCATAAAACAGCAATATATATAGGATTGTAAGTCTGTTGTGTTCTAGTGCTGAAGTTGTTTGTTCTTATAACGAGGCAGAAAACTGATGTATTTTGTACCCGACTATTACTTTAATTACAAAAATATTCGGACCTTAAACTTTCTGACATTGAATTTCGGACAACAAACTTTCGGACATTTTTACCGACAAATTTTAGACAAACGACGACCCTACTACGAAACACACCGAGGGTAATTAAACAGTTTGACTCAAAAGATGAGACAAATCAAGAGGAGGGACTTGTCGAACCCCAGGAATCTTTTGTTGTATTGGAAGATAATGATGTCGAGTTGTACTTTGAATCTATCAGTACGGGTTCCTGACCACATCAGGCTTTCAAATTTGCGATACTTTAAAGTTATTAATTAAAGCTAAGTGTAATTCAAAACATTCGGACGTTTTTAAATTCGGGAATTAATTTTTCTGGACAATTAATTTGTAGGACCTGTAGATTTGTCCGAAAATTTTATCGTCCGAATACTTTCGTAGTAACAAAGTAAAAGGGCTTCAAGATCTGAAAAATTTGATTTTTTTGTCTTCTCGCAAGACTAACTTTAAAAACTTTTTTCAAAGGTAACTTAACCCGTGCATCCTTTGCGTTTGAATTATCCCAAGGTTTATCAATTCTAAAAATCGCCAACAACTGAAGTTTAAGTTAAACACGAATCACTTTGCCGATATGACCGAGAACGAACTGAAGGCCCAAAATGGCCTCCTGCACGATAAGACTGCTTATAACAACACAAAGAAGATGCATATGGGCCGCCATTCGTCCAGCCTCACTCTCCCGCTCAATCTAGATTGGAGAGAATATGGTAAGCCCCTAATTTTTGGTAATATGCTTAGTTTTTTAACTATTAGTTTTAGGCCTGATACAATTTTGATGTATTTGGAGCATTTGGCAGCCATTCCTAGCTAGAGGTGTAGAATATTTTTATCAATCCTTGTAGAAATTGTGGTAGTTATATTTTTGGAATATTATAATTAAGACTTAACTTTTCTTTCAATGGCCTTGGATTAACCGTGACAGCTACACGAATAACAACAACAGAAATATTAACAATGTTAACAATGATAATAATAGTAATAATAATAATAATAATAATAATAATAATAATAATAATAATGACAAGAATTATATATAAACAATACTAGTAATCAAGATAATAATAAAAACAACATTAACAAAGTAAGATTGTTTATGATTTTTACTTCTATTACTATTTTAAACTTTCTTACTGACGTTTCTTTCCAGGCGCGGTTACGCCCGTCAAAAGTCAGGGAATCTGCGGTTCTTGCTGGGCATTTTCCACCCTTGGCGCTATCGAGGGAGCCCGCTTTCTACAGGTTCTCGTTTGCCATTAGGGACGGACCAGTTGATCTCGTGGGGGTGGGGGGAGAGTGGAAGAATGATTTCCCTGCAAACTTTTTTTCAGTGAAGCTTCAGAAAAATGCAAATTTTTGCCAGCTGTTTTCATATATTCTCTTTATAGGATTTCGGCATGCACTTTTTTTTCTGTCAGGGCGGCCCTGCAAATTTAAAAAAAAAAATTCATCCACATTCATCCATTCTCTTCCCCCCCCCCCCTCCCACAAAATCAATTAGTCCGTCCCTTAGCGTTTTATCGCATAATTGACACGGGAGGGGGAGGGGGGGGTTCTACCTCTGTTGGTATGATAGAGATGCTCGTCGTATCTTTTAGGGTTCAAATTAACAATTTGGTATTTTTGGGGTGTTCGGAGAAAAATGAAGGTTATTTCTGGAAAAATATTAGGGGTAAAAAAAAACAAAACAAGTATGCTTTTTTCTAAAGTTTTCTCCTGCTTTTTTCAGAATTGATACTCTGAGGTATTTTTTGGGTTCAAAAATTTTACACCTTGGTATTTTTTTATGATATTTTTTTCACATTTACCGAGAGCACCTCTTTCCGTTTTACCCTGAAGTAACCCCTCCCCCGGGGGAATTGACATTAAAGTAATTTACGTCAGCAACAGGGGTTTACGAAATATATTGATAATATATAACATGAGCGCAACAAGTAGTTTCTTCCTACGTTGAAAGAATTTCAGAAAATGGGGTTAGGGTAACAGTTAAGAGATATTTTCAAATTAAAAAGACGTCTTTTTTTTTTTATCTCCGGGTGGCCATTTAATGTTTTAATAACATGGTACGAGCTATGAGATAGCTTAACAATAAAAACAACGATATTAGTGTCGAAAGTGAATTAATTGATGAATAGGAGAAACCTGCCGCTAACTAAACCAACATTTATATGATAACTAAGTTTGAAGCGAGGTTGGACAAAGAAGTAGCTAAAATGTTACTAAACTGAATTTAATGATATTATTCTTTAAAACTCTTCCTCATCTAGTGCTTTATTATATATATATATATATCTACTCTCGAATAGACTGGAAAATTACAAGAACTCTCGAAACAAGAGCTGTTAGACTGTAGTTGGTCTTACGGCAACCATGGCTGTCGCGGAGGGTTTCAAGACAAAACATTGAGGTGGATAAGAAGAAATGGAGTGGCGCTGGCAAGGGATTATGGACCATATCTTGCGCAGGTAACCTTTGATCACATTGCCGAAGGCTGAACGCTGATAATGCTTCATTGAGATCTCTTGCCCTACTTCCTGCTTTGAGATCTCCAGCTCCATTTCCTGCTTTGAGATCTCCCGCCCCATTTCCTGCTTTGAGATCTCCCGCCCCATTTCCTGCTTTGAGATCTCCCGCCCCATTTCCTGCTTTGAGATCTCTCGCTCCGCTTCCTGCTTTGAGATCTCTCGTTCCATTTCCAGGCTTCACGTTTCTCGCCGTAGTTCCTGCTAATAGATCTCTCATTCGGCTTCCTGTCTTGAAGTCCCTCCCGCCCCACTTCCTACTTGAGATCTTTGCTCCATTTTCTGCTTTGGGATCTCTCGCTCTATCCACTGCTTGCTTTGAGATCTCTCATTCCATTTCAAGCCTTGACGTCTCTTGCCCCATACTTTCTGCTTTGAGATCTCTCATTCTACTTCCTGCCTTGACGTACCTCGCCTTACTTCCTGCTTTGAGATCTCCTGCCCCTCTTCCTGCTTGAGATCTCTGCTCTACCTCCTGCTTTGAGATCTCCCGCCCCATTTCTTCTTTTGAAGTCCCCACTTCCTGCTTCGAGGTATCTCGTGGTCTCTCGCAGCTACTCGCTGTGCATAAGGTAAATAAATGCAAGTGACTTTCGTTAAATGTATGTCATTATCCTTGTTATGTAGGAAGGTTTCTGTCATTGTGGAAAGAAAGAAACATGTGCTGTGGCCAGGATAGAGGGGTTCATGAAAGTCAAGAAGCACTTCCCGAAAGCTCTAAAGTTTGCTCTCGTAACTCATGGGCCAACAGCGGCATCTATCAACGCTGACGCAAAAACGCTTCGTTTCTACGGCCACGGTATCTACAACGACCCTTTATGCAGTAAGTAACTCTGCAATGCTTTGTAGTACCTCACGAAAGTGTGTGAGAGATATCGTATTTTCTCGAACTAAACGTCTGTTGTCCAAAAACTAAAACCGCCCAGAAAAGACGGACAAGCCGGTTTTTTTTGGAGCGGCGTTTTTTTCAAAAAAGTGGTCCTTTTGAAGAATGAAGCACATTTGTTTTTGATTTATTGACATGATTCAGCGACTAGATTTTGTTTGGTGTTTCCTGTTATTGTTAGTATACCTTTCAAAAGGTTTATCTTACAATAAATTTACTACTGGACATTCTTTTAGCGCAATTCTTTTTTGAATGCTTAGCTTGTAATACTCATCACAACATTTGTCAGTGATCGTACTGGACGGTTGGTGTCAAGTGGTGAGAGACTTAGACCAATCTCTATGATGTTGCTGGGGATAGGCTTTACCGACCGATGGTGACGGACTTTTGCCATGACAAGACATGACGATCAGGGTCAATTGGTGGCCAATGGTAAACTTTAATTTCGTGTCCTCTCCTCGACTATTTCACGACCTGATCATGACATGGACGACTTTTGCCATGATAGGTCATGACGGACGGAGTCGATCGGATATATCAGTCTTCAACTTGATATTTCTTGAGACGCGATTTTTCAAACGATCGATTGACTGTTACAATTACGGTTCAAGATCTTGTGTGTTGGAAAAGGGCCGAGTTCCATCTTTTAAAATGCAACGCGGCTCGAATCCTTGGTTCGCGCGTTGGTTGTACTTTGCTGGTCTGAATGTTTCAACAAGTTTTCTTTCCTTTTTGAAACAAACTTTCATGTCTCGTGCAGTTGTGCTGCTATCGAGGAACTGCAGGCCCGTAGCCAGGATTAAATATTAACCGAGGCAGTATAATGAGTATCAATTCGGCCGTGCGGGAGCGTTCAGTTGTTGTTACTGTAGCTATCCTTTCTATCACTAAAAAGCCTCCCTTTTGCTACTCGAAGCACTTTTTCTTGGCAAATCCGAAAAAAGTTGTGAGCCCATAAAGCCGATTTGTTAATGAGACAAATGACGGCTAACTACAGACGTAATTATGAGCGCCAATTTGGAGTGGATCAATGACGACCTTTTTTGGTACTATAACATCACACTCTTACTGACAAGGCACAATAACCTATGTTGTTGATACACTCTATTCTCAGATAAAATTACAGTTTGAACTGTTTTATATGAACTCGCACAAATTTTTTTTGTCTAAATTTTAACCGAGGCAATTGCTAATTCGCCTTAAGGTGGCTGCAGATCTGAGTTGAGTATGAGTAATTTGTTAAGGAGAATTAGAAGCTACTCCATGTGACAAAATCAAGTAAACTGTTTTACTGATTTGATTATTCTTTTCAGAGAAAGAAACAAACCACGCTGTGCTGGTGGTGGGTTACGGGGAGGAGAAGAACGAGCCTTACTGGTTGGTCAAGAACTCGTGGGGTCATCTCTGGGGTGATCAGGGATACATAAAGATATCAATGAGAAACGGTACTTGTGGACTGCTGGGCGGTCCGTTGATCGCCATCATTAAGCCAAAATCCGTACCCGAGTTTCCTCTCAAATACTTTAACAAAACAACGAAACGCATACCTATACATTCCGAGGAGCATGATCAGTTTTTATCGCTTTTTCCTTTTTGAGCAACTGTCCGTTTTTTAGTTAATTTGTATCAAAAATACTATAACTGAAGATGAAGTTTATTGAAATGACTTAGTTTACATCTCAAGAGAAAACCTTTTGGAAGAAAAAAGGAGTTTGTCAGCTCAGTTTATGAGTATATAGCTATAGAGTCAAGTTTATTTAACTATTATTCCAGAGCGCGCGTTGGATATGAGATGGTAAATACTAAATAACCAAAGAGGCTCGTTGGCTAATTGGCTATAAATCGTCTCATATCCAACAAGCGCGAATGAGATAATTGTTTTATCAAACTTATAAGTTTTCTAAACCTATTGATACTTGAAAATGATGGTTAAACTTTTTCAGAATCATTTTTGAGCTTTGCAACACTACACCGTTAGCTTCCATATATGGTCAATTCGGTATATTTAGTAAACAAACCCCTTCCGGCGGCTGGTATATTGGAGGGTAATCTCCGCGGCTGATAGATTGTCCGAAAAATGAACAGTTGGCCGAGAAGCGCAGCTTCGAAACTGAGAACTGAGAAATCGCAGGGTAGTTATCAAATTGGAAGGGGTATATTCGCTGATAACCTACTTCCAATTTTGTACCACGTGACGCGTTTTATCCAATGAGATTGCACGAAAATTATTGGGTGGGTTATAAGTGCTGATAAACTAGATTGAGTGAACCAACAGATCGCTAGACTGACTCAATGTTCGATGTTAAAAATTTTGCACCGCTTTCCCTTAAGGAATAGTTATTAACTATGGCTATGGATATAGCTATGTTTTGATAAAAAAAAGAAAATTTATAAAGCGAAGGAGAAGGGAGCTGGTTGAGCCTAGAGGTCACCCGCCTGAAACTTTTTTCTGAAAGCAGCAGTTTTAGATATTATATACTTTGCTTTATTCGCAGTTTGCATAAATTTTTTATTTGGGTTGTAAAAAAGGCGTGTTTAAGTTCGCCAGGGGTCCGGAAGTAACCGCGCACGAGGTTTCCGGGTTAGGCTCTAACTTCCTAATATAACACGCGCTATATGATTGATTACAAATCTCTTTTTATGTAAGAAAATAGAAAATGGTTATGACATAAGGGGACACAAGAAAGTTTCTTTCTTTAGAGTTATTTTCTGAAAAGCATAAAGCAGCATCGCTTGTGTTTCTATCCCGACAATTTATAAAATGGTTATGACGTAAGAGGGCACTCGAACGCGGGAGAGAAAACTCGGCTTCGTCTAGTTTTCTCTCAACACTTTCCTCGTTCCCTCTTACGTCATAACCATTTTAAGAATTGTAAATAAACACACGCGATGCTATCTTATTTCCTTAACAAACATGCTGCAGCCTGTCACACACAACACAGAAGCAGCCAGCCTGTAGAAAAAATATGGCAAGTGCTAAAGCACAAAAAAGAGCGAAACTGTAATGTTGGAATATAACTGATGGGAAAAAATCTATGTAAATTAGATAACTAGTTAGAGTCAACTTTATCATTTAGAATGAAGTGTTAGATTTTTTGTGTCAAAAATACCAAGAGTAGAAAGGATGCAACATTATTGAACTCACAAATAAGCATTAAAATAATGTAATTATTCAATAAGCGGTCTACCAAATGTCTCTCTAAATGGGCATTTATACAAAGTTTTGTTTTAGCTGATAAGGCCAAGCCATTTCTATTAACGCCAGCGTTTATGCAAATATTCTGTGAGTAACTAATATCTGTTTGAAGGATACCAATTTCACCAGCTAGCATGTGATACTTGAGTTACATATATATCTTTAATATATATCATAGAACAACCTATAAGATCAAACCTTTGCTGTTGTTCTATGATTATTCCTCACTCTGCTTTCGCCAGCATAGAGAACTTTATAACTTGGAACTACTTTTCAATTATTTTTTATATCTTATATATGTATATATCCGAGAGCAAATATTATTTTTTATTAACAAACCGAGCAAACGAAGTCATTAAGATATTCATTACATGGCTTCAGTTTTAGACCATTAAAAGGGAACAAAATATCATCTCTGCGTGCTCGCGTTAGCTAGATATCAGTCCAATAACTTCCCGGTCCTGTATGGTATTAAGTTATTAGAGCAATTTTTGGCCAAACAGCGCGCTTGATTTGGTTATTGGACCTAGAAGTTTGACTTGCAATGTAATTTTAAACAGCTTTATGCGAATCTTTAAAGTGGTTAACTCATTTCTTACTGTAAATGCTGACGTGTAGCTGTAAATTAAAACTGCTTGAGCAATAATGTAACCTGAAGGAAAAAGTTAGGAATAAAATCACATACTAGAAATAAGGTGTTATTGTGACACGGGGAATTATATCAGCTACACCTGTGGGCATTTTAATTTGCTCGCATGCGTGGAAGGGCATCGGAGCAAGTCGTCGTCTGTGCACAAGCGTTTTGCAAGTGAACATTCAACGCAGTCGCAAGAGACTTACTTAGTTGTTTCAACTGAGATTCCGCAACAAATTCGAATATTGTCTTGGAAATAAATTCTTCAGACCTCACTTCTTACGGACAGGTGTTTCGTTTTGTTCCAGAATTTGTATACAGCATGTGCAGCAGTAACAAGTAGATAACTAGTGCGAGTCAACTTGCTCATTATACAATGACTGACATAAGATCCAGAAATTAACAAGACACCGAGTTTTGGGCTTGATTTTAGTTACTGAACACTCCATACTGTCAGTGAGGTCTTAAAAGTGACATTACAGTTGATCTATCGATATCCCTTCGGTGTCCGTACTATATTGGCTCGACTGTACTAGGAATAAATTAAGTTCTTATAATTGTATGATCAAATTTTCAGCCTTCCAATTGTTTCTAGCTTGTTCTTGATTTGTGAGCCACCTCAGCTTGGGTGTTCTTGTAAAGTTTTTTTTTTTTTATAAATTAAGAAAAGCATTTATGGTCTTTGATGTTTTACATACGTCGAGTTTTATTTATTTTCTCTCTGAGCTTTCATTTCAAAAACCTCTCCATCAGAGACCCCTGTGCATTTTGTGGAATTGTTTTTCAGAAGGTTTCTTGAGCATGAAGAAAGTAACACGTTCTCATTATGGCTTTCAGAAATGCCTTGCCGCCAATTCGGAAGTTTTCGCTAAAGACAAAATATACGCAAGGCGTTAAAGCGCAGCTTGAGAACGCCATAGCCTGGATAACGTCAAACACGTAAAGCGACGGACAGCCGCTCCCTGCTATGACGCAAACAAGCGCCGCCGTCCAGAACGGCACAACGCAAACGGCAAAGACTAGCACGACGATGATAAGCATCGTAACCACTTTCTTATTCCGCATCTCTCGCCTCTCACGGTCAGCCACCGTCACGTGATCCATTATCTCATTGTGCCTGGTTAAAGAGATCATTATGGCCGTGTATAGAATCGTAATTGCCACCAGAGGAAAAGCGATAAAAAGAGCATAATAAGTAATTATGTATATCTGATAGGTTTTGAAGTCTGGAAAGAACAACTTCCTCGCAATGATGCACAGAAAATGGTTGTCAGAACTTTGCAGAGTTGACGCAGTAAAAAGTGGTACCGGAAACACAATGGATAAAAACCAGATAAATGAAATTATGAAAAAAGGCTTTCTCTTGGAGGAAAATGGCATGAAAACACCAATAAACCTATCCACAGCAATGGCAACGAGGCTTAAGAAGGAGACATTAAATGACACTAGCCACACAAACTGGACAAAGCCGCACAACACCAAACCAACGGTTCCACCTACTCTGAACTCGGGGGCGCGGTCCAACAGCGCTACATCAATAGCGTTTGGAATGTTAGAGATTGTAATGAGGAGATCGCTAACCGACATGTTAACAATCAAATAGTTACTCATTATTCTCATTTTGCCATTATTGTTGTTGTAGACTACCGCAAGAACAAGTGTGTTTCCGATTAATGAACCGATCATAATAACACATAGTGATATCGCGTACGGCAACGGATCAGGGGCGACTTGTCCAGCGGTGTCATAGGTTGTACAGTTATGGCTGCTGCACGCTGTAGTAACGTTTTGTGATAGAACCATAGCAAGCACTGTTTTAAATAATTTATCTGGCTCTTAGTTGTACTTCTCTATCGGTATCCCCAGCCAGCGTTCAGAATATAGCTTTTCCTTCGTTCACTGCTTCGAGTTTTTTTTTCTCCTCAAGGCCACCAGTGTTTCATCTGAATCTGCATGGTCTTGGCTAGAACTCTACATAAAGCTGCTCCGAATAAGCTAAACTATAACAAAATATTGTTTTAATCAAACTTTGGTGGATTTCCTTTTGTGTACAAAAAACGTGAATATATCTTTTGTGTATAACTAATTTAACTACATAATTTTGACCATTTTTAGTACTAATATTGGACACGAAGTAGTTGTTTTTTCCAATAAATAAACATTTGTTTTGAGAAGTACTTATTTGTAGCAAACTCTTTCATAAACAAGTGCATGAATTACAGATTCAAAGAAAGGTTTCATCCTATGTCAAATAAGGTAAACGATTTATCTGGTGTGTAAATCAGACCCACTAATGTGGGCTTGAAATAGCAGACTTTGGTTAAACCTGACTAATATAAGTAAGAAAACAAAATCTTTGCTTAAACCTTGAGAAGAAAAGAATGTCTTATTTATTCAGTATGTGTTAGCAGCCAGTCATAGACAAAAAGCCCCGGGCACCCCTAAACTATTGGTTCGACGTTCTAGAACAAATTAAAGAAGAATTGAGAGCAAAGGTTTGCTTAAAATGAAGCGTTCTATAGATCTACAGAAGTTCGCAAGTAAAATGATTCCCTTATTCCATAACATTTCTCTTCACCTGAGCCAAGCTTGAATTTTGGCTTAACTCAGCCTCAGGGTCGAAGTTAGCCGGCCTTTGAACAACCAGGCCCTGCTAACTAAAACGCCGGATAACGGTTGAAAAGACAAATGCTATTATACATCTAAACTCGCCTTCGTACTGCTATAAGGCCTAAGCTTTAATAGATGCGAGTTCATCTAACCTTTAAAAGATAAAAGGAGGGAGGAGGGGATGTTTGGTCGTAATTTTTTCTGTTTTTCCAAGTGCAACACATTTGTTCAATAAAACTTGTTTTAAAATAATCTAAAATTTTGTTCGTGCCTTAACCAAACTCAGCATAACGCATTCATTAATTGTTATGCACGTGACAGCTTTAATCTTAGCAGGTTCTATTTTCAGCCCTCTGGGTGTTGCCGAAAAGATAAAACTTTTCTACATAAAAAAGAAGTAAAAAATATTTCGAATTTAAAAAAGAAACTAACTTCAGATTGTTATTCTGCAAAGTACAAATAACTGTTATCTCTCATCGTATTCGCTCTCATGCGAAGTTCGTGAATCGATTCCAGATCTCTTGTAGTCAAACGGTGAAATTTTCAATTTCGCAAACAGAGGACTAGTGTCATTGACAGTGAAGTTCCTGCGGGTCATTCTTATAAATGGAAACTTGTTCTCATTTTCTTTCCAGTTATCTTCGAATGTAACAAATATGGGTTCGTTTGAAAGAACCCCACATGTGTTGTTTACACTGGAGATCTTGATAAAACCATTGTCGCCCCACCGTCTCCCCCACGAGTTCTTGATTAACCAGTATGGCTTGCCTCTCTCTACACCGTACCCCACTACTACAACGCCATGGTCTGTCTTTTTACCTAGACATGGAACGAAACAGATATTGTTTGTACCGACGTGTACTCAAAGCATATTATCGGCATCCCCTTAAAGTGTCTATGACATGAAATATTTTGTAACGTCAGCGGATGGATCTTTTTAAATGAGGAACAGCGGTGAAAAGATTTTCTCAGATCAAAGTCTGCTATGGTTCTCGAGATATTAACAATACTGTTTTCAACTGATGAAGGCACTTGTTGAACAGGAAAATTTTCAATTTTTTGAAATCCGTTGCCAATCCTTGCTCTCCAGTACCATTTTCACATACATTTATTTAGAAAAATTTTGATTTTATATTTGCTGTCATTTTTGAAGTACTTAACGTCGATACTTGAAACTCTGCCATCTGGCTAATGTTGGTAGGTTTGGTCACGTAATCTCTAACTGCAAGGAGCCTATTCTTGCTTATACAGTTGAACCCCGATAATTCGAACTCGGATAATTCGAAATTCCCGCTAATCCGAAGTAAAGTTCATTTCCCTTGGTTTTGCCCCCACTTTTTTTTGGTCATTTTACCTCGGACAATTCGAAGTTCCCGCTAATTCTAAGTAATTTTTGTTCCTATGGACCGGATTTTACCCCGATAATTCGAAGTTGAGTTACCGGCTGAATGAAAAAGAACAGACGCTGTCCGAAATTGGTATATTTATAAAATAATTACGTCTAAAACAGTTCATGTTTTCTTTCCATGTTCATTATCTCTTCAAAATTATAGTCTCAATCAAACATTTCAATTAACTATTTAAAACAGTTCACAGTACGTAAATCCATTGTATCAACACGCCAACGTGATGATACTAGGCTAAGCAACTTTATACACATGGGTCACTGTTATATTATGTTTTTCGTTAGAGAAACTAAGAAAATTGATGTAAACGTTTGAAACTGATATGTCCAAAGACGACAAACTGTTCACTAGCACGGTGAAACTAAAGCCAATAAAGCTATCCAAGGGCGAAAATGGCGTATTTATTATTGACCCCGATAATTCGAACCCTCGATAATTCGAAGTATTTTGCATTTTCCTTGAGATTTCTAATTATCGAGTTCCAACTGTATTTCACATATTGTTCGTATATGCCCCGTTTCTTGTAAAGGGCAGTAAATCAATTTTATTTTAACATTAATGCATTTCTCTGTGCAGCATCGGTTTTTTGTCAAGTTGGCATACAATTCATACTTACTGCAGTCAGGATCATAATACACTCCTTTGCTAAAGAACTTAAACGCTTTCTTATCACAGTTGACAGCAATGGACGCCGGCCCGAACCGTGCAAGACCTTCCTTCAGCTCTTCGACATTGTTCTTGCGGGTTGTTAACACCTGCTTAAACTTCACCGTAGTGCAATTATTTTCCTCGGCGCAATGACAGTAGCCTTCCTACAGAGATCGAATGACGTAACATAGACTCAATAAAATATGTGAAACCGTGCCAGCTATTGAAACTCAAAGCAATAGAGGATAAATGAATATATTTACATATATTTTCTCCCCCCACCCCCTTCTCATTCCCCCAATCAAATATTTCTAAAATATGTTTATAATTTCTGTAGTGTTCGAATTGGGAAATGTCAACACTGTTTCATTTTGCTACTGATCATGACTTTACAGCAGATTATCCTAACAAAAAACAGAAATATGACGTTATGGTTAAAACAATACTCTCGTAATTCATGCACGATCCAAACACGCCGTGCCAAACCGCTGCTCTTTCGCGTAATTATTATTTTTCCAACTTTATTGGTATAATAAGGACTGTAATACAAGATAAGAGTTCATTAAAGGTAGGTTATATACAAGGTACAGTAATGTGCAATATATAGTTGGGAATCATGGCTAAATAAGATTCACTAATGAAACTATGTATTTTAGCTAGCATAATCACTTATTGCATGATCCGTTATGTGCTGATTAATATTTTGCGAAAGCCAAGCCTCAAGCGATGACCATTTATTCAGAAAGGATTCTTTCTTCTTGTATTTGAAATAGCAAAAGCGCTCCACAAAAGAGCGGGAGATGAGGGCTTTCTTATAGTGTTCTATTCATAAATTTGGAAAACAAAAGAGATAATTTGTGCGTGCACTCACGAGTGTGGAAAAATTTGTGCTAATTTATGCGCACTTCGCACTTGTGCTGTACCTCACTTAAAAATACATAAACAAGAAACTCTTAAAAAACATGAAACTGCATAATTTGAAAGGTAAATGTTCCTCTTTCCCCCCCACTCCCAAACTATTACTAGCCACATGTTTAGAGCCGCCATCGTCCCCCTCCCCCTCGTTCCCTTATGTCAGACTTGGTGCGCGCCTTGTTTCTCAGAAAAAAAAACTTTATCACATTTTATAATCGAAACAAATTAAAGGACAAACCTGTGCAAGATACCGTCCGTAGCTGGCAGTTGTAGCTATGCCATGAGTCTTGATCCACTGTAACCCCTTCCAAGACTGTCCTCCGCGACAGCCATAGTTTCCAAAACCCCAGGAGCAGTCAAGGAGTTGTTGCTTTGACAATTCCACAAATTTTCCCGTCTACAAAAAATGTTCCGTTTGTATTGCAAGTTTACAAAACACGCTAAAATTGTAATCAGGAATGATTGAAATGATTCAACATATGAAGTTTGCATCTCTGATTTAAAAAATATTACTAGACGTTTTGGGCCAAAAACTTGATTAGTTCCAAATATTTATAAATCAATCATGTAATATAAACAATAGCTATTGTTTTTGTTTTTGGCAATACGTGATTTTCTGTCACTGTTAGAAACCTTTTTTTACGATTTTAAGACGTTGCTGCAGATCAGAGGATTTTCTCACCTTAATTGCAAACGCACTTTCCACTGCTCCAATCGCTGAAAACGACCAGCATGCCCCACAGTGGCCCTGGGCTTTGGAGTCCGACACCACACCTTGTAAAAAGGACAACTCCGTTAGAATTTGAAAAGATAAACTGATTAAATTCAGTTACTCGCCTTATAAGTCGCAATCTCATGATCTCAAATGGCTTCATATATGACGCCAGAATTTCATTAATTTAACGGCTATGTTTAGAGCTGTAAAATCTCTGTCAACGGAACAATCAGCATGCCTTCAATTGAACGTCAAAAACTAACATAAAAGTATCGAAACTTTTGAAACAAAAACAAAGGTTCTACATTTTCTTAAGTATATCTTGGTTTCTGCCTCCACCCGAGTAAAAATATATAATGAATAGAGTGCATACATAAAACTGTTTTAGTTGGCCCTCTCAAGCCCTCAACGCTTTTACTGTATGGATAATAGCTAGCTTACAGTGAGTTCCGGAAGTGGTACCGTGAGTTTCTTTTCGCGGTTGCGCAAATTTTATTTTGCGTTATTGCATCAAGTGAACTTATCGGAAAGATAGGTTGGGGCTCTGTTGTTCAACGAATTGTATATTAAAAGTGATTTTGAAATTTTTCTTTGGCCATGGTGATACAATTTATGCCAACAGAGCTCGCTAAGTAAAGCATGGCGTTGCTATCATAGTTAGAGAAGGTTATGATATGCGCGGCGCGGTTTTGAAATGCCATACCATACTCTCTCCAATCCAAGTTGGTAGGCAATGGTGCATGGGGGATGGAGAATTTAACTTGAGCGATCTCATGTTTGTTCTCCGTATCACCATAGCCAGGATCCATGACTAGTCCCTTGTACATCTGAAACTCTTCTTCTGTCACGTCTGCAAGCTCGTTTGCATCAAGAGAGAAGGTAAGTCCCTCTCTGTTCTTTGAACGGATGTACCTATTAGTGAACCATTAATACTTTTAGTGGCGTAATATCAGTTGTACTCTTATAGTGGCTGGCGAACAATCAGTGAACCATGGTGAGTATAGAACAACAATTGCCATCCTTCTATGCAGTACAATGGAATCCCGATATAACAATACGCCAAGGTAGCAGTTAAATTATATCGTTATATCGAAACTCCCGATACAGCGATGTATGGGCGTTAAATAGCCAAAATATCGTAATATCGGGGTCAACTTAACATTGGCCTTGAAACACCTGCAACTTATATGTCTAATCACAAGTAGGAGTCGAAGATATTGGGACAAAAGGAACTATTGACTGGTAAGGAGGAGAAAGCTAAAGAGGACGTCAAAAGTGGATAAAGAGGCGGCTATCATCACAAAGAGCTGTTGACAGAAAAGTTGATCAATAATCGATTTATGTAATTCAATAAACCTCTGTTTTTGTTGTGTTAGCATTCTGGAGATTATGAATTGATAATAAAATATCGTCAGTATCGGGAACAATTTTACGCCAGATTCACATCGTTATATCAGGGTTAGCGTTATATCGGAGATCATTATATCGGGATTCTGTCCCATTTTCATCATTATATCGGGAAGATCGTTATATCGAAGATTGTTATATTGGGGTTCCACTGTGGTGGAAATCTCAGGCCCGTCGAAATTAAAGCGGGCCTGGGGAGGAGGGGGGTTCATACCCTGAAAATAATTTTCTCGTCATTTGCAGTTTCCATGTGTCACTATCTTTTGCAAATTCTGAAACCTGATTGGCTTTCATACTCGCTATCCATCAAGTGATAGATATAGTATCTGCGGGATGTAAATAAGTGATACTATTTGGCATCCCTTTCCCGTTTTTCAGCGAGAGAAAACTAAAATAGAAATAAAATATAGTATTAAAATTTTGAAAGGTATTAGTAGCAAACTGTAGAAATATAAACAAACGAAACTCAGTTTAAAAAACATGAAAATCATTAATGATTGTTTATCAAAAGAGTATCACTATTCTTTTGTTTCTTCCTCAGAGTTCTGCTAAAACAATTACAGTATATATTCTCAATTTCTATTGCCAAGAGAAAGAAATTGCGAGCTCGTGTTCTTATTGGTTTAACATATAATGATAAGGGTTCCTTCTTACTCAAACTCAAAACTGATACAATTAGCTTCTCATTTAATATGACTTTTAAAATTGCAATTCACTTACACCAAATATTGGTTTAAAATTGTTATTTAAACAAAATGCAGTTCGCGAAGCATCACGGTAAAGTTTACCTCATATTGTGTCGATAGATGTGTTTCCGCTTCTCGTGTTCACGACGCTCTTTGTATTTTTTGTTGTGCAGCTTCTTGAAGTGTTCAAACATTGTTTCGACTTCACTGTCATCAAAGTTTTCGTGCATAAACTCCGCCATGGGGTTAAAATGATATCGGGACTTCAATTTCTTTAGTTCCTTGTAGCAATAGTTACCTATAAATCGTTTTTTATGATTAGCGCATGGGCACTCCGTATTTAACTTCCTCAAGCTATGCTCACCTCATAAAAACACAAATCTAAACATTTACTTGTGTATATTTTGTTTCAAGTTTCGTCACTGCGACTTAATTATTCACCTATCATTTTTTACGAAATTTTTATTACTTCCATAACACCATAAAACAAATGAAACACCAATAACTATGCACGTCCTTGTACATCGCGATTCTGATTGGCTGATTTCTTTTTCGGCGGGAACTACAAAACTTTGTCGATGGTGTCGACATCCCGAAATGCATTCATTATAAAAGCACTTATCTCTTCTATTTTTAAGTAACGAAATAATTTTATTCAACCACAATTTCGAAAGAAAGCACCCAAACGGAAGAGGATTACAATTAAAACGAGGAAAAGAGAAAAAAAAGAGCTATAAGACACGTATAGGAAAAATAGAGAAACGAAAAAAATCTCTGGTAGGCAAAGCAAGAAACTGAGCGACAAATACGATTTAATGTAAACAAAACTACACAAAACTGGGAAGATATCAGTAGATTGCCGGTTAGGCGAAAAACAAAAAAAAGACAGTACCATAAAATTTATACTATTCTTAATTACTGGTAAATTAGTAAATTTAAATCGCTTCTCTACAACTATTAACATAACGCTCTCGAATCTGTTTACGACCCAGAAAACCCACGCTCCTGGAAATCTATCTGTCCTCGCTGTAACTCATCTCGCAGTCTCACCGCCAATATCCGCTGCTGTTTTTAATCTTGTACATAGTATTTGTTATATTCGTTTTTCTTTTTAATCGGGGACCAGAGTAATTGGCAACTGCTGTTGTGGCGACCCTGTCTGACTATTGTATATGTACACGTACATTTCATTGTTGGTTCCTTTTGTATATGTATACTTTTGTGTATATAAATATATGTATATATGTATTTACTATCAGGCGAAGCTAATAAAATAAAATAAAATAAAATAAAATAGAATAGAATTATGCTTTGAATCCGTAATCCGCACAAGTTTTTTTGCCAAAATCCGATTTCATCAGATTTATTGGACCCGCAGATCCGCTGACATTATTGTTGAAATCCGCAATCCGAACGAAATTTTGGCCAAATCCGCCGATAGATCGG
>JAOBRD020248584.1:0-24271 GCA_027575215.2 Hydrozoanthus sils
TTAAGAATTTAGCAATATTTTGCAAGAAACTAGATTAAAAAAAAAAAAAACAGCACTGATAATACGGGCCTGCGCAAAAGCCAAAAATTTTTCCTGTGACAAAACTCAGCTTACGGCATTTCGTGTGGGCACTGTTTTTGCTTGATTCAATTTCTCTAATCAATCATTTGAATTGAATTTGAAGTGCTACCCTATTATGTGTGTGTGGTCTGTGAAAAAAACAATCAAACAAGCGTAGAAATAAAGCTTGACGTTAGAGCGAAACTAAAGCTATTTCAGCTTTTTGTTTAAGTTCCAGTCATGTCTTGAAAGTCTTATTTTTGATTAATTAGCAACTTTTAGTTTCCAAACACTTTGTAGGTTAGTTTGCCTATTTAATAGAATTTAAGGTTTCCCAGCTCCCAGCGTTGCTCCCAACAATGCTGCTCACGCAACAACACTCGATCGGCTAGATTTTGCCTAACAATAGAGTAGTCCCTTTTCCTGTTAATGCCCTAGATATGCTTCTGGTCCGCAGTGGGTAAACTGATCATTGTAAAGCACCTTTGAGCATGTACATGGAAAGGGTGCTATATAAATGCACCACTTTACTTTACTTTATGACATTAAGAGTTTTGGGAACTTGGCTGTATTATTCACTCCTTGCCCTAGCTAACAACTGGCAAGCTCCCCTAGCCTACATGTATAGCAACACCTTCCCCCTGACAGCACATAGGCTGCATCCTCCTCTCCTCCCTTGGGGATACTCCCTATATTGAGGTGGTAGCTCTGACCATCATAATTTTTAGGGTCAAAATTGTCAGTCTGGTATTTTTTAGGGGTTGTTAATGGAAACCCTGTGTTAAACCAAAAGCCTGGTATTCTTACGTAGGGTTGAAAAACAAGCTGTTAGACTGCTTTCAGTCCCGTGTTTAATAGTAAACATGCTTACTGAACAAGAAGTTAAGACAAAAGTCCTTTGACAAACATCCTATTAGGCAAGCACCTTTATTTTACAGCATACAGGTATCATGTTCAGTACAACATGAGGGGACTTAGCACCGACCCGCTTATTTAGCTAACCAGGAGAAAAAGTAAATTTCAATTGGTATTTTTTAGGGTAATTTCTAAAATGAGAGTTGGTATTTTTTATGGTGACAAATTTTTATCCCTTGGTATCTTTTAAGGTGTTTGGAGGACTTTTCCTACAGTCATTCCTACCCATTTAACCCCAAAGTACTGGCCTCCCCCCCCCAGGTAATCCAAAAGGGACAGTATCAATGACTACTTTCTTCAACTGTTCCCATGAACTAGAACATTTTGAACAATTGACACTTGTATTGCTTTTTCTGAGGAAAGGGAAAGTCTTTTGGTTGTTTAATTGGAATGGAATTGAAATTGAAACCACAAGAATGAAACTGAGAAAGAGCTAGCTGCTAGATATCGGTACATATTATTAGGCATAGTTTAGTCTTAGAATTGTTTTTGTACACTGAAGAAGGCAATATGTTGTCTTATAGCTCATACATATGGAATATTTCTTTTCATCTTGTTTTTGCTTTCCATATTTTAATGCAAATTTATTTTCTTGTTTAACTAATTTGAATATGCAAACAGTAATTAGCATATATTGCTGTTAGTATTGAATAGGTTTCCTTTCAAATATTGCAGGTGTGAAATGTTGTTGATAACAAAAGGCTCAATAGAAGAACTGTTTTCATCTCCCCCAGAAACGAATCTGTTTCAGTGGTTTGTGCAAAGGTCTGTTTCTTGTTAATGTTCAGCATTGATTATTTTTGTACTGACAGTGTTTTTGCATACCTCATTAAGAGTGAGACCTCAGAATATATATTATATATAGTCCTATCACTTTCATTGATTATCAATGTACTTAAGCCCCTAATGATAATATTTGTATAGGTACAATTAAGTATTTGTAATAGTATTTGTATAAGTACAATTATTTATTTTGTCCTAAATTTCCACTCTATATTGGCCTTATTTGACTGTACTTTTATTAATTTCTGGATTTTGGATTCAAGCCAAGCAACCCACTGCAGGATTTCAGACTATCAATATTTTTCTTTTAGGACACAATGCTCAGTGTTTATATTTGTAAATCCTCGTTTTTGACAAAAAGCAGCACCTATCGCCAAGATATAAGGTTATTTCACACTTCAAGATATATTACTTATTTAATTATTACTTATTAATATTTTTACTGTTTATTTTACAAACTTGTATTTGAAATCTTTCTTTTCTATACTATTATTCTGTTCTATACTGTTATTAATTTTGATAGATTTTTCCACCTTTACCACTATTCTGCTCTATATACAGTAATACTATTATTAGGGACTTCAGAGTACTGCACAATCATTTAATAATTTCATATATGTTACAAGTGTCTTTAAAACCTTGATAATAGTTGGTTGATTTGACTTTCCATGATGTTATAATTAACAAAATATATTAACTGTGCATGTGTTATCATAATGCCAGTTTTATCAGGAGCTGGTTGTTCAGAAGCCGATTAACTTAAACCGGGACTAACTCTTAACAAAACCAATTGTTTGTCATAGTAGTTAACCCTGTGTTGGGGATTTGCCATGTTGGTCACATAAAAGAATTTTGGTGATTTCTTTTATTAGGGCCCAACAACATTAACTTGTCTACACTGCATGTGTTTTGTCTTTGGCTTCTTGAGGGAGTGTGAGGAAACCAAGAATTAATGTCGAACTATGTACATTGTCCAAAGTTGGTGCACCCATACTTAGAAAAATGTTGGTGACTCTCAGAATTGGTTTAATTTCTTCATTTCAGAAAATACATCGACACATCTCAGTTATTTGAAGAGTACTCTGTGGCTAGAGACATCAGTTTGAAATGCTTGAAGGAGGTAAAGTGCTGATGTTTGCACAGGCTTCCCAAACATAAAAGTCAACTTTTTTTCCTTTTCCTTTTTTTACTTAGTGTTAGCTAATACATATGTAAGTGACAACTATCGTTAAGAGAATGTATGGAAAACTCTTTTGAATCTGCAAATATGTGCAAATTACTACCTAGCTTGAAATAAAATTCTCTTACCTATTATGTGTTGTCTTGTGTTTTGTTCCGGTTTTTGTGCCGAAGTCAAAGTCGTGTTGTTTCCCCCCTAATTTCAGCCAGAGGTCACTCCACAAATTGCTCTCTCCTAAGCCCAATAAATTTTGCTCCATGTGCATGTTATTTTGCAGTCGAAAGATTCTAGAAGACTGAAAACTTTTGATTTAAGTCCAGCTGTTTCGCTTATCTAAGAAGCTTGTGCCCGCTAACCATGAAACGGCCATTATGTGAGGGAAAGAATCAGGTTTCATCCATTAACACTGTAAATAAATGTTGCATTGGGTTGACATGCTCAGTTATATCTAAATCACTGACAAAATCAAATACTTTGACTACTATTTAAAACTAGACAGTTTGTTCAGAAACAAAAACAACAAAAAGTCTATAAAATTATCAAAAAATATTGAAATATCTGAATGACCTCCTGTTGAGGGTCACGTTGCTATAGCGCTTAGCCCGATTCAGATGGACCAATCAGAGTTAAGGATGAAACCTGATTCTTTCCCTCATGTAACAGCCATTTCATGGTTAGTGGGCACAAGCCTCTTAGGAAAGCCGAACAGCTGATCTTGGCTAAAAAGTTTTTGGTCATCTAGAGTCTTTCAACCGCAAAATAACATGCACATGGAGCAAAATTTATTGGGCTTTATGGATCCATTGTTCGTTTTGTGATTCAGAACTTCTGTTTGTGAAGAGAGAGTGCTTTGTGGAGTGACCTCTGGCCGGAAGGCCATGAAGTGTGCTGGTTACTCTTCATTTCTGTGGGGAGAATGACACGTCTTATACCAAGCATCCTCAAAATTGCACAAAAACCAGAACAAAATTGTTAGAAGACAACACATAAGAGGTAAGTGAAGTTTATTCTAAACTAATTCGTAATTTGCACGTATTTAGAGATTCAAAATAATTTCCCATGCATTTTCTTAACAGTAGCTGTTACTTATGTATCAGCTAACACTAAGTACATGAAAACGGTTGCACTAATGTTCGTAGATCCATTTTACGTTTGGGAAGCCTGTGATGTTTGTGGAGAGAATTATCATGCAGTGTCAGATGGAATTGAATAACTTGAATTGGTGCAAGCTAGACCTAACTAAACTAGAACTTTACAACATTAATAAGTATATATTGTTGCTAATATTAAAATGAACTCAAAATGAATAAAACTTGATATAATTATTATCTGAAACTAATGGGCTGGGACTAGTTTGATAAAGAGTAAATCCTGAACTGATCATGAATTCCTAGCTACTTAATAAACATTTAAAAATGGATGGGGCTTACACATTTACAAACACTTAAATAGCTCAGAAACAATATGTGGTTCAGTCTGCAAAGAACACTGTTTTGAAATGATCAATCAGGCATCAACTTACTAATGATTTGCAACTCAAAGAAGCACTGTATTTATATCCTTTGGGACAAGTCCTCGCTCAATGTTCAAGTCAAACACTTTAATACCAAACTTGCAAGGTAATATGCAGCCTGCATATGTATTCAAAGTCCCTATCAAGCTTATTTTTTTAAGTTCCAGATGAAAAAAAGAACCCTTTAATAATAAGAATTTTCGAAAATAAAACCTTTTCTCGCTGTTTCTGTTATATTTTTTAGACTTTCAAAATGTGCAATGATGACATAGCAGGAGGCATATGACGTAGCACGAGGCATGAAGCAGAGACAATTTTTTTCATCTCAAAAAATTCAATTCTGGCTACAATAGTCACATTGTTGAATTATTCCCTTGAAATTGTTTGGAATAAAAATTTTAGGACATTTTTTAACAGAAATGAAATTTTTTTAACAAAAACCACATAACTCATGCTGCTGTACACGTACATTACAGGTTACCAGTCCCCGGCCTGCTCAGTCAAAAATTAATTTACAGTGCAATCTTTTTTTGATTAAAAAACATCATTAGACATGGAAGTTTTCTTTGGTTATTCAAATTTTGTGTTCACAGATGACAACGGTTTTAATCCAAAAAGTAAAAATTTAAGCTTGATAGGGACTTTAACATAATTATTTTAGTACTGTGCAGTGTTTTATCACAATTGTTATTATTCTTCCTATATATATACACTACCATTACTAAGTTCAATTAAGGACTGACAAAGGCAAGAGACACTGCTGAAACATGTCTGTAATTAAAGAAACTTAAAGTAATTGCTGTCTAATGTGTCAAAAATATTAAATTTTGCAAACAAACCCCTTTCTGGCTCACTGGTATATTGGAGGATATAATTTCCTTGGCTCATAGATTGTCTTCAAAATTTCTCAGTTGTTCTCAAAGTTTAACTCGCTTCTCAGCCAACTGGAAAATTTTGAGGACAATCCATCAACCAAGGACATAATATATCCAGATATATACCAGTGAGCCAAAAAGGGGTTTATTTGTTTAACTTTTTCTTCAAACAAACTTGCGATGCATTTTATCCAATGGGATTGCAAGAAAATTATTGGGTGGGTTGTAATTAATTATATGCAAGTGTAGCACTTAAACTTATTTGCTGATTCACTCACACATGTATCAGGCCCCAATGTTCCATGGATGGAGTAATCAGGCCATTACAGCCTTGGCTGACACATGGAAAGAGGGTAAAATTTGTCATTAACTTTAACTTCAATTAATATTTGTTATTGCCAACTGCTGCATTTCTTAGAACAAATCACATGCATGCATCTGTTTTGATTTAACTTACAATCCAAGTTCATCCTCTTCAGTAACAATTTCATTTTTGTTGGACTAGATGATATGCAGTGTACATACAGTGCTAGTTTTTATTTGATCATGATTACTCAATCATCAGCTTGCCAATACCATTCCCATGTTAAAGATAACGGATGATTTCATCTTCACTCTCAATACTTCATCACCACCCACTAGCACCATCATCATCATCACGTCAACTTAAAATTCGTTATGATCTTTATTCACATTTAACAATGATTTTGGTTATGATTAATTAATTCGTTCTGTAAAGTATATGATGTCTTGCCTATCATAATCTTCATTGTAAAGTATCAATTATTTGGCTGGGACATAAAATAAGTTGAAATATTCTTGGTTAAACCAGCCAGATAAATTAAGAAAGTACAAAGTTTTCAAGCTCTATCCAGAACTCTTTGTCAATTTGTTTAAAATCACATTGAGGCCGAGCAAATAGCTCCACTTCATATTGACAAAGGGCTCCGGATAGAGCTTAACCTTATTCAGATTCTGTACATAATTTAATAAAACACCACCAAATTTTCGGACTTTTCCTAAAATTTATTTGGCAATGTATTGGTATTAATAACTTGGAGTCAAGTATTTGTGAGTTGCCATGGTAACATGATTTTGATTCACAGTTTTTTCAAATTTTTATTTTTATTCATAGTTTAATTTATTTTTATTGTAGGTCTTAGTTTTTCCCCTATTGGTATGTAAATAACATTTATTTAAGATCAAATTTTTTCTAGTGAGGTCAAATATGACATCAAATAATATGACGTCAGTAGAAAAATATGTCATTGATGTAATTTTTTAACTCGATTTTTTTTCCAATTAAGTTGACTTGAAGGCGATTTGTGCAGTGTTTATAACATTTTTTGTTAGAAAGAAAACTGAAACTCGACTCAGAAGTCAAAATAAGTACAACGTAAAAATTATGTTTTCAAAAGCCACAATGGTATTTGATCTTTTTGTTTTGGATCAAATTGTTAAAAAAGAAAAACACCATTGACTCAGCTGACTTTATTATTGTATATTTTTAGTGTTAACATGCATTAAAAATCAATAATTTCAAAGCCAAAGAAAAACAAAAAATGTAAAAAATCGTGATTTTTACACTGTGTGACGTCATTGTGTCATAATGATGTCATACAAGAACAATAATTACGTTAATCAAATGACAAGTTCTATCTAGCCTCCAAGTCTCAATAGCATGGATACTGAGTTAATAAGGGTTGGGGGGGGGGGGGAGAGGGGCTTTTGCCCGTCACACAGGAACTCCGAAAAAGCCCAGTCTGAATAGGGTTAATATTTTACATCTGGCTGGTGTAACCAATAATGTTTCAATTACTTTTATATTATCTTTACAGGCCTCTTTCAAAATTCTATGTCTGGTTAGAACTGGCAACAAAAGCATGTGAGTGGGTTCATTAAGAGGTCTTGTTAGTATAAAAATCTACAGTATTCTGCTTTATCTTTTGTGTCAATTACTCACTAAACTTAGATGTGCTTGATAAGGAACTCAGATTGATAAGGTGAATGACTCTGACCCATAAAATAGGCCAAAGTAGACTTCCTTTTCTAATGAGGCCTTTTTGAATCACTTACACATGCACTTGATATCAGTCATTAGCTATGTTTGACAGCTAATTTTGAATGGTCTCCACTTTCGTCATCATCATTTTCATTATTACTCTAATCTTCATCAGAACCTCACCATCATGATCATCATTACACATTTTTATAATGGGCTTCATCAACATCAATTATTTGTTATCACCACCATTTCAATGACCATCATTAACACTATATTAATTATTATTAATATTATCATCTTGATTATAATGTTTATCAGCTTCATGATTATCAGTAGTTGTTTAAATGATATTGATTCAATGCTGTTGCTGATGGTGAGACTGGAGATATCAACACTGCCTCTATGGTTATTAAAAGTGCAGAAATACCGTATTGTAAAAAAGCAGATTCTAGCAAATTTATGGTTGGCATCCTTCCATCTCATGAGACGATGGCCATGGGTAGCACATTAAGACTCTTGGCACTTCCGGGAGTCGCCAATTCCGGCCAATTCTGGAGTGGCAGTCTTTCCCACAACCGCTACATCGATGGTTAGTTGGCGACGAGAATGAATTACCCATTGTTTCCGTCACCTTCTCTTGTCCTCCTGGTCCACATGTCTTCTCTTCCGCTCTCATCTCGCCTTCTCGAACTGTTGTTCTCCATTTGGTGCGATCTTCTGCATAGCTCTCCCACTTTTTAGCATCGATGCTGCTTAGCTTCATGTCACGCATGCAGATGTCTTTGTAGCGGAGACGAGGACGTCCTACTGGATGGGAGTCGTCTGCTAGTTCTCCATACAGTAGATCCTTTGGGATGCGGCCAGGGTCCATGCATTGAACGTTGTCCAGCCACGTAAGTCGCCTCCTGTTAAGGATAGCAAATATGCTTGGGACGCCTGCAAGCTTTAAAACTTCAGAGTTCGTTATAAATCCTCTCCTGCCATTGGATGTGTAGTATACGTCTAAGACACCGTAGGTTGAAACTGTTGACTCGCTTTTCCTGCCTTCTGTAGGTGGTCCATGTCTCACTGCCGTAGAGTAGCGAACCGAGAACGCAAGCCTGGTATATCCGTATTTTAGGGTTCTCTGTAAGCTTGCTATTGTTCCAAACTCTGCTGTTTAGCTTGGCCATTGTACCCGCGGCCTCTCCAATCCTGCTATACAGTTCCGAGTTGAGATTCACAGAATTGGAGACTGTAGACCCAAGATAGTTGAAGGTCGGTACCATTTCCAGGGTTGCCCATTGATATTGATGACTGGGGGTACATCAGAATCTTGGGCCATAACCTTTGTCTTCTTTACGCTGATGGTTAGCCCAAACTCTTTGCAGGCGCGTGGGCAAATCAATCGACGAATCTCTGTAGGCAGGTTACAGAGTAAGATACAAACTTATCAACAACTTAATAGGAACTTCAGATTCGACAATGAGAACGACTGCAAGTAAGAGTTTTTCCCATTTGTCAAAATTCTGCCCGTAACGGATTGTGAAGAAATCACACCATTTTGTTGTGTTGCCAAAATCTTGTAGTCCACGCGGCGAGTTTTTTTTTTGCAAATCTCGTTGTAAACAAGACAACCACAACAAGTTTTGACAACACGTGATGGTGTGATTTCGTCGCAACTTTTTGTACGTGCAGTTTGACAGATGGGAAAGAATTCATTGGATCTAAAGTTCTTCAATATCAATATCACAGGACCCATAGTACTCTACCAAGGAAACAGTTTAATTTACCGAGAAGGCGAAAAAGGTCGTGAAGCATTCTTTCTAGTGTCAGGAAGGTAAGTATGGTTGACAGTAACGAAAAAGATGACATCTCCGACCTTCACATTGCACAGAGCGCAATCAAATCTAAAGTTGCCTGTAAAATTTACATAAAGACAGAATTTACATCAAATTCAAATCTCGCATGCAAAGGGCCAGTTTGGCCAAAGTTACTGTGGCTTTCTCTGGGCGAAGTTTGGTTTGCCGACTTTGTGGTTAAATCAGCTCGATTCCTCCTCCCATGAAGGTTGCAACCATTATCTTGGGTGTTTTCACGACTAACTGTTGCAATTGGCAGTAGTGAAGAAAAATGATTTTTTAGAACAAAAAATTTCTATATTTTCGAAAATGAAAAAAAAAGTTTCATAATGAAAAAAACCATTCCAATTTCGATGGATAGTGGCTTAATGAATTCATATTTACCTCGCGCCGAATCAGTAGATATTCTGCCACTATCTACCTTAAACACCATCCACCTATCACCTTAATTTTTCTTCGTTCTCCGTAGAATCAGTTTCTCAACAGGAGAGCAATGTTTAGCCACCTTTGATGCTGGAGAGCAAGGGTTTTGTTTTGGAGAGGAAGGTGAGAATTTAAAACAGAGTTATACTACTTTTGAATTACAAAAACTATAGACTATCTCAAATAGCTTACAAGTCTTATTTAAAACATGCATGGAAATGTATAGTTTGTGACGAACGTGTTGGAGATGTTTAATTCGGTAGGAAAATCTAAACAATACTTTAGCTTCACAAAACCATAAACCTTCAGAAACGTCAAGGCTCCTTCTCCTTGTGAAGCTTCTGGATTCACCTGCTAACACTAAACTTGTTGAACTTGTTAGTAAGAGATTCTAGACCCTTTAATTTATGGAGGTAGTACACAAAACAGATTTAGATGTAAAAGCTAATCATTTCCCTTGCCATATCGGCAGAACTGTTTGTACAGAGTGAAAGGAGATCGACCGTGAGGTGAGTACGCAGTGGGGAACTCTCCTTCACCAAGTTTCTAAATGCTTCCAAGAGTACTGCAATATACACTTGGTATGGAATTAAAGCTTAGGTCGTATATATTATTTTGTATTGTATATATTGTATGGGAACATCAATCAGTCAATCATGCCGATTATGCCATCTGGCAATATGTAGGGCAGCAGCAAAAGTATTCCACGCCTGTCTGTTGGTGGTTTATATTTCATTAAAACTTCTTTCTACATAAGTTTGTGTGCATGTTTATGATTTACATAACATATCCAAGACACTTAAACCTAACTTGTTCCCGTCGACTCAGGTTTTACTGGGGGCTAACCTGCGATGGATTAGTGTCCTGTCCAGCTGGGGGTAGTCAAAAAATTCCATCTGCTTAAAACTACAGAAATAAGAGATAATTGCAAGCTTGATGAGCCACTTAAGTCCTAGAATGGATTTGTTTTAATAGTGACTAAATGAACAATGTGAGATTTGACTTGTATTACACCGGCATTCGTAGAATATTTTGGACCTAAAAAAAATTTGGCATTGTAGCCATTATGCAATAAACTCTGAGGAGCATCGATGTAGCTTAAGGTCGATCGATTAATATAACTGACTAAGTTTTGGCTGTAACGTTTTAACTTTATTTCAAAAACATCATTAGAAGATGATAAGATTTATAAGTATACTGTTTACAATAAAAAAATTACGGGTAACAATTTTTATAAGCCCATGACGTTTTAACAGTGCTACTCTCATCGTTGAGTAGTATTATCTGATCGGTTCAAAACTTGAATCCAATCCGAAAACATACGCTTGCATTTGCTAAAGATGAGATTTCTATGGTGATCTCATCGTGTTACTTACCCCGTTGGGGATCAAGTATCCGTATCCCGCGTCTACTCGAGTGTCAAATGCCGTGGGCTTGATAAAGAAAAGGAGAGTAGAACGGTAAAAGAAAGTTAAAGGCTGAAGGAACAGGTCCGACCTGCTTAGTCAGGAGACTCCAAACGCTTTCACTAAACCCCCGTCATTTAACCCTCATCTTATCTTCACCGGCCAAAGACTTGTAAACCCATAATTTCAGGCCCAGTTGTATTGGTGTATTCTCCCATCAAAGAGTGGTTAACCTTTTCAGTCCAAGTTGTATTTGTAAATTCTCCCATCTTGAGTGTTTAACCCTTCCAGTCCCAGTTGTATTGGTAAATTATCCCATCTAGAGTGGTTAACCCTTTCAGACCCAGTTGTATTTGTAAATTCTCCCATCTAGAGTAATTGATCCTTTCAGTCCCAGTTGTAATGGTAAATTCTCCCATCTACAGTGGTTAACCCTTTCAGTCACAGTTGTATTTGTAAATTCTCCCGTCTAGAGTGGTTGACCCTTTCAGTCCCAGTTGTATTTGTAAATTCTCCCATCTAGAGTGGTCAACCCTTTCAGACCCAGTTGTATTGTAAATTCTCCCATCTAGAGTGGTTAAACCTTTCAGTCCAAGTTGTATTTGTAAATTCTCCCATCTAGAGTGGTAAACCCTTCCAGTCCCAGTTGTATTGGTAAATTCTCCCAACTAGAGTGGTTAACTCTTTCAGTCCCAGTTGTATTGGTAAATTCTCCCATCTAGAGTGGTTGACCCTTTCGGCCCCAGTTCTATTGGTAAATTCTCGCATCTAGAGTGGTAAACCCTTTCAGTCCCAGTTCTTTTGGTAAATTCTCCCAACTAGAGTGGTTAACTCTTTCAGTCCCAGTTGTATTGGTAAATTCTTCCATCTAGAGTGGTTGACCCTTTCAGTCCCAGTTCTATTGGTAAATTCTCCCAACTAGAGTGGTAAACCCTTTCAGTCCCAGTTCTATTGGTAAATTCTCCCAACTAGAGTGGTAAACCCTTTCAGTCCCAGTTCTATTGGTAAATTCTCCCATCTAGAGTGGTTGACCCTTTCGGTCCCAGTTCTATTGGTAAATTCTCGCATCTAGAGTGGTAAACCCTTTCAGTCCCAGTTGTATTGGTAAATTCTCCCTACTAGAGTGGTAAACCCTTTCAGACCCAGTTGTATTGGTAAATTCTCCCTACTAGAGTGGTAAACCCTTTCAGGCCCAGTTGTATTGGTAAATTCTCCCAACTAGAGTGGTTAACTCTTTCAGTCCCAGTTGTATTGGTAAATTCTCCCATCTAGAGTGGTTGACCCTTTCGGTCCCAGTTCTATTGGTAAATTCTCGCATCTAGAGTGGTAAACCCTTTCAGACCCAGTTGTATTTGTCAATTCTCCCATCTAGAGTGGTTAACTCTTTCAGTCCCAGTTGTATTGGTAAATTTTCCCATCTAGAGTGGTTAACCCTTTCAGTTCCAGTTGTATTTGTCAATTCTCCCATCTAGAGCGGTTAACCCTTTCAGTCCCAGTTGCATTTGTCAATTCTCCCATCTAGAGTGGTTGACCCTTTCAGTCCCAGTTGTATTGGTAAATTCTCCCAACTTAATAGAGTGGTTAACCCTTTCAGGCCCAGTTATACTGGTAAATTCTCCCATCCAAATTCCATACCTTTCATGAAAGAAGTTCGGGAGAATGTTATTTTTATTTTTAGTGGCTCACTTTGTTTGATCAACTCTCATTTTTTCATTACCAAGTGTCATGTTGTGTGTGTTATGTGAGGAGAAGTTAGATGTTGATAACTGACTAACACAAGCGCAACACTTCAGGGCCGTGACCCCTTGCCAGGTGATAACTGTACGAATGGAGAACTGTTATGAAGTTATGAATAAGGTAGGAAAAGTTCCTGGACATTGTTAGAATTACTTTAGTTGCCGTTAGATGTTGTGGAAAGCTCTTTTGTCCTTGATCTGAGTAAGCTAACTACTCTGGAGAAGGGGGATGGGGTTTATTTAGTGTTTTGAGGAAATCTTAAATATAAAGATGTTTCACTCTGATCATCCGAATAAAATTTAAATAATACAATTATAAATAAATGTTTCATTTCTCCTCGAAGGAAGAATCAGTGTTTTGGTCAGTTGAGCGAGAGTTTTTTAGTAATAACAAAAGGTGTTGTGTAAGTTGTTCACTTGTCTTTGCAGTTGGGCCCTAACTAGAGCTGTGGGACTAACCCAAGAGTGCGTTAAATGACTTTAGATCAACTGAATGGTTAAGAACAAAATGCTATTCAGAAAGGTTTTTTGATAGTTTTGAGTCTGGAACTCTAACTGTTAGAAATGAATTAGCAATACTTGTCTAAATTGGTGGTTTGTAATGTGAATAAGTTATTCTTCTTCAAACATTATTTCCAAGTTGCAAACTACCATGTCAGAATAAAAGCAAGTAGTAACGTTCTGTTAGACATTCTCAGCTAGCAGTTTACAAGATGATGCCAGCGGGAATAGACAAGAACTTATATGTGACTCGGCTCCCTATGTGAGCCTCAGTGGGTAGAGCATCTGGCCGGTAATCAGAGAGTTGCGGGCTCAATTCCCATCAGAATTTTTTCTGAGCATTCAACTTGTGTATCAATTCTTCTTCGACTTCTAGCAATTAAATAGATTAAATAGCTACATGAACTCCCTGTTATTTCGCCCTGTGATAGCTTTATTGTTTCTGTAAGACTTGATATGGCCCATCATAACTACGCCATTTTGATGATCATTCCTTTAAATTTTCAGTTTGGAACCGAGGCCTCTCTGTTCCAGGATGTACACAACAAATGGAAACATTGCGTAAAGCGGCGAAACTCGGAACTGTATACGAAGTATGGCGGTGCTTTTGACATCGAGGTAAGAGTTAAACAAATCTTTGTATGTCTTAGAGTGTCACAAGTTTTGAGCAAAGAAAGAATCGATGTTTGTTAAACTTCGCAACTTTGCTGCTAACCGGGCAAAATTTCCGTTGACTTGAAGGGAAACTCCAACCCAAACTGGTTTTTTAAAAAAAACCCTTTGTTTTGCTTTCAGGAATGTACTATCTAAAGCGACTCGCTTGTGAATATTCTGCAAATTAAAAATCAGTAAAAGAAGAGTTATCAATCCCGTGGAGCCGCCATATTGCACTGACATCTGACGTTACAACCTCAAGTTGTAATTGCCAAAAGAATCAGCTCTATTGCCCCAACTTTGGACTGTTTTATTGCCTGCGTTTTTCGTTAAATTATCCAATAGAATGGAAAATCGTTTTTAAGCAAAGATTGCATTTCTTCGATTACAAATTGCAATTTGACCTTGCGATAAACTTTTTCCTTGCTTGCTGTTTTTGATCACGTATGACTAGATTGCATTCGTTTTTGTCCAAGTTACACTTTGTGAACAGAAAAGGGTGAAAATGTTTTGCTTAAAGGTAAATGAACATTGACAAAATTTTCTGTCGGTCATTCTTGTAGTCTTAAAAACATCAAAAATGAGCTTTTTACGTTCTAACTTTCAAGACGACTGTCGGTGTGCAGGTGGCTCGTGCGGTGCATTCCAACGTGCAGCTATTGTATTCACTATTGTTCTTTACCGTCATCGGCGTTACCACCCTTGTTGCGTAAAGTCCTTAATGTTTGACCCACTAGCGAAAATGTACGTCACGTAACCGATCTCGAATGATAGTCGTGTATTTTTACCTTAAAATCATTGCTATTATACGAGATCATCAAGACATTCAAGTTTTTGGTTAAGTAGGAAAGAGTATGACCAGCCTTCTTTCAGCTATGCAGAAGTCAGAGAAAAGTGCAATCATTTTGGGAAAGAATTGATCTCTAGTGAAATTTTGGACAATAAAAAAGTGAATGAGTTAATAAATTTTGTATTGGAGGATAGATATGAATGAAGGAAGATTTTACAGTTTGATGTTATAAAATAGTAAGAAAATTTTATTAAACGAGTGTTTTGTTTGTGTCAACAGATTCTCAGAATGGCCCTTAAACGAGTAAGTGGCCCTTTTTGTTGAATTAGCGTTAGGACATTACTAATGACTCCCGATTACCATTTTTGATAAGCAGAGCCACTTTGCCAGGGCGATGTAAATGAATAAATGAGTTACCATCGACACATCGTCTAGGTACCCAATAGGATATACCGCGTGTGGACTAGACTAGTGTTCAGTGCTTGCTTACGATTGGTTCAGGAGGATAAGCTGTTCCTCGATCCTGATAACACAGAGCCACATGCAGTCCTAGACTGCGTATTTTTTAAGAGAGCGTCTGTCTCTAAAAATCAAGAAACGGTGGCACTATGGCTTCGAAAATCAAAACTCTTGATGCTACGTTGCCAAAAAGACATGTACTTTTTGGGAATTACTTTCGAAATTGTTAGAAAATCCTTCTGGAAATTACTTATTTTCAAGAAATCCAGGAAAAACGAAAACACGCGTTTATCCTAATTTTAAAAATATGCAAAATTCAAGGTCAAAATCAATGAAGCTTAGCTATATTATACCACAACATACCGACACAAAAAGAAATAGGAAATGGTTTTTAATCTAATTTATTTGTCAAATAATTCATAGCTAGTGAGTCTTTGAGAATCGGAGATTCGAAAGCTAGATTTGTTGGGTTTCTTTGCTTCTCTTAAATTCGGGTTATTGAGCCTTTCGTGACAAGACAAAAAAAGTCGTCTTGGTAGTTGTAATGGTAAGAGTTGTTACAGTAGTGATTGCATTGTCGCCGTAATCGTAAGAGTCGTAGTGATTGCGTCATCATAGTAATCGTAAGATTCGTAGTGATTGTGTCATCACAGTAATCGTAAGAGTCGTAATGATTGCATCGTCATAGTAATCGTAAGAGTCGAAATGATTGCATCATCATTGTTATCGTAAGAGTCATAGTGATCGCATCATCATAGTAATCGTAAAAGTCGTAGTTATTGCGTCATCATAATAAACATACATAATAAACTCGTGCCTTTGGTTTAATACTCTTTTGGTGAAAAAACCAAACAAATGTTTTGGAGCATTCTAACACCTTGTTTTCATATTCAAGACGGCACCTTTCAAAGAATGTCCTCCTGGTTTTCTTAACATGTTAGCACTGGCCATGACAGTTGCTGAACTGCCGCCCAAAGGATCAGTTCTTAATGAGGACGAATATGGTTAGTACAAGGTATTCCTTTTTCGTTTTGAACTCGGATTCTAATCATAGGACCAGTCCCTTGACCTTTTACTGGAGAAATTTAAAGAACCTACTACAATTTCAGGAAAAGTTTGGTAATCCTGAAATTGTTGTCTGTTGTTTGTCAAACGAATAAAGGTTTTTCACAATCAAAGCCGGTGGATGCTCGTAATGGTTTGGGGCGGGGAGGGGGTAGTTTTTAGTGAGCGTCGATGGTGCAAGCCTCCAAGAAGGGGCATGCTTTCCCGGGAAATGTTTGGCAAACTATACTCGCTGAAATACCAATTCGCGTATTCAGGGGGTAATTGAGTTTTATAATCTGGGTAGTGATAGAAGATGAAATGGTGGTCACGTTAGCCCCGAGATACCGGAAAGAGAAGGGGATTGTGGGTAATGATCGATGGTCTTGTAGATACTTTTGTTTTTGTTTTTTTTTAAGAAAATGTTAGTACCTTGTTGAGAAAGGCTAATGCTTTGTTGATTTCTCTCAGATTCGATGTTGTTTATTGTGCTACATGGGTCTGTTGTCGTAATGGCCAACCAGATGGAAACGGATCATGTTATCGAAGCTAAGCAAGTATTCTGTATGTATTTATGTTTATGCTTTGCTTGTTATTTACACCGCGAGCCTTTGGCCTGCAAACATGAACCCGAACACATAGCCACAACAACATCACGCGACATAGAAATTGTAATACAACCTGGTATGACCTGGATGAAAAGAATGGGGATGTTTTTTCGATGAGTGGAATTATTTGATGGCGCAGTGATTCAGCGATTAGCTTTTAAGGTTCAAAGATCGTTGGCTTAAACTCAAACCAGGCCTTACTGAAACTTGAGTTAAGTCTATATTACAACCCTCCGCCCTCCCGAACTCACGACGCTATTTAAGGTGAAATAAATAGTCAACGGGATGTGCAGCGACAAGTTGACTATTAGATTTATAGACAACGACATCAAGTAGTTTAATGGCTTTGGTAGAAACCAATTAGTATACTACTCAAATAGATATAAAACGAGTGTTTAAAGAATCCGCCATTTTGCTTTTTTACAAACACTTACTTCACTTTTAAATTTCTTTACTTGCTGTTTATCGCTCAGTAGTAGAAATCCAACCACTATCTATCGCAAATACTGTGATCTAATTGGCTCCCTTAACGCCATCTATGTGGTGATAGATAGTGTGTATGAATTCCAATATGGCCTCCACGCTTCTCGATTTTAAGTTGTTTCCACAGACAACTTGAAGAACCTTATTGAAAACAGCAATGAAATATGTTATAAAAATTTTCGAAGGTAAGAAAAAAATAAGGTATTCGTCTTTGAAGCATCAGATTAACACATTTCACTCGATCTTAATTTCTACTTGTAGTTTCTATTGGTAATTGATAGAATGGCTCGGGCTTCGCTCTCGTCACGATAGCGATTGCGAGCTCGTATTGTAAATGTTATATAGACAATGAGCTGGTTAGCCAATCACATTGCAGCATTCGTGGTAGTATACTGGTTGCTTTCTACTAAAATCGCTTATGACAGAAACGTAGGTTGTCGCAAGATGTGACTAGAATACCGTACGATTTTATTTTGTGACGCAGCATGTCATAAGCAATCATAAGATCATAATATGATCAATAGTTAGTATTTTGAACTAATTTGAAAAATGTATAAGAATAAAAACTTCTCTTAACACGTGTGCGTGTACGAATGGAGATAAAACTGGCGTTGACCCAAGGAGGTACATGAGGATCAAAAAGCTCAAATCTTTGTTCACGAAAGAATGTCACTTCGTTATGTGTTTCTCATATTTAGCTCCTTCGACAAGCTTTTACAGATACTTGGTTTGTTTTCTCATCCAGAATGGCCAGACCTACCCCACACTTTTAGTATCCTCTCCCAGTACCTCTCGTTTATCATTTCTCCTTGAATACTGGTATTTTTTGAAAAAAATGAACAAATATTAATAGAGTTCTAAACAACTGTTCCGATGCCTCTGAGCGTTTCTTCTGTTAATTGTTAGCTTTATTGTTCCAGGGAAGAGCGATCTTATGCCCGAGCATGGCTGGGTTCAAGCCTTAGGACAAAGCGTGGTTGCTAAGTTTCCCGCTAGTGCGATTCGTGATGCCCAAGACGCTTATCCTATGGCGGTTTTGCACAAACCGTAAGGGACTGGAACAGATCAGGCACTGGTAGAATCAAGTTATAGTAGCGATCACCAAAGACACAACATGGTGTGTAACAGAAGTTAGTGAGTTATATGGCAGGGCTGAACACTTACTGTGTATGTCGAACTGCTTTCGAGGTGTCTTTCACTGCTCTGTGAAGATGGAAATTGCGAGCTAAATTTCCAATGGACATTTCCAATGCTTTTGTTTTTAAACTGTATTGGAATTTGCCTTTCTGGTCATTCATTGGTTTAGCAGCGAGGGTATCTTACAATTGCAAGTCGAGGTGTCTCTCACTGCTCTCTCTAGATGGAAATCGCGAGCTAGTTTTTCAATGGAAAATTCAAGTGGCTTTTTTCAAACTGTATTGGAGTTTGCTTTTCTGGTGACTCAATGGTTCAGCAGCAAGAGTATCATGCAAGTGCAAGTCCAAAGGTCGCGGGCTGCTGAAATTGAGGCTAAACTTCTAGTATTCCAGATGAAAGTTCTGTCGTGACCAGTACCAACTACTTTTCGACAATTGACACAGCTAGCTCGGCAAGAATTTATAGTCGGAAATAACTGATTTAACAGTATTTTCTTTTTTCATTAACGGACTTACTGTTTCCTGTAGCCTCCCTTTTTTTCTGCACGTTTTCAAAAACAAGCTATTTAAATTTTAACTTTCTCCACTTGATCTGCTTTCGAACCTGGAATATATTTTGTCTTATGTTGGAGAACTTCAGGTTTCACTTATTCCTCGATTCACACAGACGCAGGGCTTAATAAAATTATACAAGTTACGATGAAACATAAGCTGTTGAACATTTAAAATGCTAGTTTAAACTAATGCTTTTCCGTCTTCACTTGTTTAATATTATTCTCTTATATGCTTAAAAAAATTGCGAAATGCACTTTATTCTATGGTTGTACCGAAGGTAGGTACGAATTTTTTTAAAATTTATCCAAACAAGAGTGAACGAAATCTTGACTTACTCAGGCGTGGAATGGGAAGGGCGGAGCGTTAATTTACATTTCTTCGCGTCAATAGGATTACAATGCGGAAACTCCATGCACTTGAAAACGTTTGTGTTTGATTTATAGTCCTTATTCTGTATTGATCTTTAACTAGCATCGCTGAAAGAGGGATCCTTTATTCAAAACAACATGGCTTCAAGCATGTCTGCAGCAAGCTTGATTTTGATCTTTATTGTTGATTGTTGTGTGGTTGCAGTGGAACATTCTGGTGACACACAGTGCAAGATTTTAGCTCGGGAAAGGAGCTCGTCCTCTGGTTTTCGCTCAAAGGCAGCTGAGAAGGGCATTCGACTTGTGTACCTGAATTTAGAATTTTCCAGCCAGCCGTTTAACGTCAGTTACAAGCCGTTGATTTCAAAGAACAGGATTCTTCCGTATAGATGGACCTGGGCTCGTAGTGTTAGCGAAGGAATGCTTTCCCTCTCTTATGATTACGATGTTCTTTCTCTTGGTCTTCTGAAACACCAAGTCAGGGACACAGTAGTAACACTAGAAGAACGTCCGAGCGGATGCCTTAAAGTTCTCAACTCCTCATACCAAGACGTGGCCGTAGCAAGAGCGTTGTTGGATCTGACAAGAAATGGGAATGCTGAACCTTTGAATAAGAGAAAAGACGTCGTTTGTGGTCGGGTGATCCGGGAACATTCTTTTGGCATTGGAGAAGACTTCAAATATCATTGCTGTGGCCAGAACAGACAAAACAACAGGAGTAAGGTTTATTGTAATCTGAATGTCATCGAGAGTGAATGGCTTTCAATATTTAACGCTATTCTTGTTATAATTGTAGCAGTGGTGTTTCTCTACTGGCCTTTACTCCTGTGTCCATCACCAGACAACTACGACTTTAATCAAAAAATTCCCGCTGACGATTTGATGCCGGTTACTGTTCCAATGATTGCTCAAATATTTTCCAAGAAACTGTCAACTTTTAGGCACAGCGAGAACATAAAGCTGTTTATCCTTTGGTATTGTATCATACCAGTAGTTTTTTACATTAAGGTGATTTTGTATGTAATAATCAAAGGTACCAATTTCGACGATGCCGCCAGAAGACTTCTTTTTCAGTTGTTTAATTCTTACTTCTATGTTTTTGACCTCCAGAAGCCTCTGGTGTATGTTTTTTTTGTTTTTCCATTTTTTCTCATTCCTGGCACAGTAATATCTGTCTGGAAACCAACGAGGTTAAGTAAGAGTTCAGAAATTATTTATAAATGCATATGCAGTCAAAGGCTTTTTTCGCCCGAGAAAGAAATACTCGAACACGTGCGAATCATGCCTCAGAAAGTGAGCGAGTGGTCGACAGAATTTCTAAATTGTTGCACGAGTTTTCTAGAGAGCTTTCAGTGTAAGCTTTGGGGAAATGGTTTTTCGTGCCATTCCGAGCATTCAGATTTCAGCCATGCACTCTGTGTTTTATGGTCCATTGCTTCCTTCATGATTATGGGACCAATATATATAACGGTGATTATCGTTGTTTACGTTCTTGTATCAGTTGTCAGCATTATCGCATTTTCTCCTTGTATTTGTCTCTTTATACTTGCGTATCGATTTATTTGGGAAAAGTTGAATTTCCAAAAATTCTTCTTAGTTATCTTTAAGGTTTTACTTTTTATGGCTTTCTTATATTCAACTACGAGCGTTCTCATCGTTATTGCATTTTCTTCTCAGTTCGTAGTTCGAACATTTGGTTTCGTCATTATGGGCCTAGCGCTCAATGCGGAATTCTCGGTTCCTTACATTACATTTGCGTTCGTGATCTGGCAGAATGTTCATCTTTGCTATTGTAATTTACAAAATAGGTACAAAGAGGTAAAGGAGATGATCTTAGAGGAATGGAAAGGCATTGTCAATGATGAAGATTCAACAATTTCGATTGATCTTTTTTGGAAAATTTGCAACAAGTCTGAAGTTCTACCAGTTGTCAATGAAGTGTTTTTGATGCTGCGGAACATACTTTTCATTGTTGCTTTTCTAATCGTAGCGTTATCTGCCATCTTGTTGTTCAAGGTTGAATATAACTTGTCAGCCATTGTGTCGAGTGTTGCGGTTTTCTTGAGTGGGAAGCTGTCTCAAGTGTTTTTCACGAGAGTTACAGCAGGTCGTAGTTTTAGTGGTTGGAAAAAGATACGTATGACAAACACGATCAAACAAGAGATCAAACTGTTCTCGAAGAAGGACGCGAGTTTCGAAAACAATCAATTTAGTAATGATGCATCATTGATCAGAATTGATAGGGTATAACTAATGCGAATTCATGATGAAATGTCATTCCTCTTAAAGTGCGTATGACATGAAATATTTTGTTACGTCAGCAGATCGACTTTGCTAAGGGAATGATATTGGTGAAATTTTTTTTTCCAAAATCTTTTATGGTTCTCGAGATATTAGAATTTAATGTTTACAATTGATGCTGTCAGTTGTTGGACCGGCAAGTTTTCAATTTTTTGAAATCTGCTGCCAGTCCATAAACTTTGTTTGAATTTAAGCCAAACTTGGGCTGGTGTTGTATTGCGAGAAATCCTTCAGAATTTTTACTTATTTTCGTCCAAATGTGAAGAATTTACAGCAAATTAAAAAAAAAAATTGAAAACTTGCCTGACCAACAACTGACTTCATCAGTTGAAAACGATAATGTTAAGATTTTTAACACATATACGACAACTTTGAGTTTCTTTACAGACATGTTTCGGCAGCATCTTCTGCCTTCGTCAGTGCTTTAATGAATTTGTTAATGGTATTGTATATATAGGAAGAATAATGATAATAGTGATAGATACAAAGATAATAGAGTTATGTGGAATACAATGGTACGTGGCATATTACAGTGCAAGTTTGGTACTAAAGTGTTAGACTTGAACATTCAGCGAGGGCTTTTCCCAAAGGAATGCAGTGCTTCTTTGATTTGCAAATCATAATAGGTTGGTTCCTGATCGATTATTTCAAAACAGTGTTTGTTGCAGACTGAACGACATGTTTCTGAGCTTAATGTTAATACCTCGAGAACCATAGCAGATTTTAGCAAAATTTTTTACTGCCCTTCCTCATTAAGAAAGGTCTCTCCACTGACATAAAAAAACATTTCATGTCATAGGCGCTTTAAGGTGTAGCTATCATTCTTAGTATTTTATTTAAAGCAGAAATGTTTGACCCGAAACATGTACGTTTTGTCAACTGTTGACACAAATACGAAACTGAAAAAGTGTCGTAGCATTAGTGTAAGGGTCTCGCAATGTAGAAACACTAATTTTTGTAAGGTTTTCAATATATAACACCCATTGCTGTAAGGGTCCCTTAATAAATAAACACTTGTTTCATCTACAAGTATAGCAAGTGTAATAAAGAACATGTTGTGACAACGGGCAAAGCTTTTATTTGGGGTTGGCTCTGGTAGTCCCTGCTAAGACCTCACTGTAGTTTCTGTCGGGAGAGTAGCTGATTTCTCAAACTACAATCCCAAACATCTGCTAACAGCAATGTGGTCAGAGCAGGAAAAGCACGTAACAAAAGCTAGTTATAAAATTTAAATAAGCCTGAGATGCATTTTACTTTATGAAATTGGAAACATACCGTTATATGGAGCTGTAAAACAAAAAGCGTTGATGGACATCAAAGCGTGTGTTGAAAGAGAAACCGAATGCTTAGAGTTTAACTAAAACTCCATGTTTTACTTTGTGTACATGCAAGGCGAATATTATGTTTGGTGTCTGACTATCGAAAAGCGATGTTTTTCTTTCTAAACATTTTTGTTTACTGTGGTTTATATAATATAGTTGGGATAAACAACGTGAAAGAATAATTCTTGCTGTAACAAAACTTCTTTTTCTCAGAAGAAACAAGAGTAATTTTTCAGAGTATTTATCCAGAGAGAATCGTTCGCATCATTCTTTAATTTATAGCATGGCTGCCAAGGAACGTAGTAGTTAGCTAGCAGCACACGTACCCGGTGTTCCAGAAGATAGATAGCTTTATTTAAATCCTTTGCAGCCAAAGGGGCAGGATTACGGACTGTACAAGTGAAATATAAATACAAATACAAAATTTTGAAATGGATGAAATCCATAAACAACTCGAGATTCATAAAATGGCTGCAACCATGGTTAACCAAACACGGTTATACATGATAAAACTATTTTTCAGTCTATTTGTTCTGCATAAGGGTTGAATAAAGACGTGCTTCGTTCTTAGGGCTAATTTATTTTCGTTGCGCGCTGGCAAAAGGGTATGTAGTTTGTGATTGCAATTGTCTTTGATCTCACTAAAAAGGCGTTCTGTTAGTAATTTGCGTCGTTTATAAAGCGTGCTGATGTTGCACTTTTCAAAAGCTTCTTGGTAGCTTTTAACCACTCTTTCTTAACCACTCGCCAGTACTCGGAGCCATACAACAAAACAGATTTCACTTTGATGTTATTCAGGCGGACTTTGGTTTTAAGGCTGTTTTGGTTCGATCTCCATATCGGATCTAGTCTGGTAAAAGATCCACGGACTTTCGCGAATCTTTGATGTCTTCAAATACAGAGTGGAACTAAAAAGCACCCAATTTAGCTTAGGTGCACCCAACTAAACAACTTTGCAAAAACATGATTTACACTTTAAGCACGTGACGCTGTGTGTTGGACTCCCCTCCCCTCCCGGCAAGGCCCGAAAAGGGAAAGGGGGTTAGTAAAGGGGGGTAAAATCTATGAATTTTTTTTTCTTGCTTAACATTTTCTATAAATGACTTTCAAGAGATCCATTATCTCTTGTTTTTCTGTGTGTATGTCAGTCTAAGACATCTATCTTTTTTTTCTCCAGCTGCTTCTGTGATTTTCCTCTGTGTCTTTGGTTTTCTGATGATTCACCATGATGCGTCCAGGAATGAACTTCCTGCTGACCAAGAGTTCCAAGGACGTAGTGGATGGGTCTCAGGAGTTGGGGAAGGCTGGAGATG
>JAOBRD020248689.1:0-24266 GCA_027575215.2 Hydrozoanthus sils
GAGGACTAACAAGTCTCCCAGTCTTGGAGGACTGAGATATGAAAACTATCTTGGCCTTGGAGAGTGAAGAAAAAAATATAAGTATTTTTTAAATAACGCTCCTGGTTTAGAAGACTGGAAAATGACAATTTCCGTGAGTCAGGGAGGCTGGGAGGACGGAAAAGTTCAGGAGGACCAGGTTTCATAAAAAGTTTATGGTCAAAAGTTAAGTCCTAAAGGAACTTTCTTATGTTGTTGAAGGTTACATAAATTTAAGTTCGGAGTCAAGTAAAACTCTTGAAGTTTGAAAATTTCTAATGGTAGAAAAAAACGCGTAAGTTAAGAACCAGAAAGCTGTTGTATCTTAGTTGGATTGCTTGTTTTCGTTTAAATCACATTCAGGTTTGCTATAAGGATCTGATTAACAAAGTCTTGGAGGCTTTTAAACCAAGAAAATTCATGATGACATTGTTTGCAAACCAGGTAGGCAGTATTAACAAGTATCTGTTCTAAATTTCTTTAGGGGCAACGCGATGAAAGAAGAACACAGTATAGTTATTAACATTTTTCACGGCAACAGACAGTATGCGTTCTAAATTTTTTGGCAATTTTGTCTTTAAATTTTTCTTATTTCTATGTATGTTTAAATCGAAGAAAAACTAAGCCTAGGTATAAACCTTTTTCACGCAAAAATATATTAAACATATCAAGAAACTGTGGCCATCGCCAAATTCAGCGCATCCGTATTAGCAAAATTGCAAAATTTCGTAAAGATTTCCCAAAAACTAATGCAGATATGAAGTTTTGAAACATGATCTTCTGCCCTTATCATTACAGAGAAATGTATGGGGAAAACATGGATGCCCGTCCATCTTACTTTACATTGGAAAATTATCCATTTTCAAACCTTTATATCTCCGTCAATTTGCGGCCAATCTTGATGAGACTTTATAGCTTTACTAATATTAATGTGCTAAGATTGACTCTGGACTTGTTTACCCGATAAACTGAATTTGTTTCTATGCCATGCAATCGTTATAAAAGTCTATTGATCGATATTTTGCTAAGAAGGGCGAGTTCAATTTGAAAGCTGATGAATATCTAATCTCTTGTGCTTTAGAACGCTCCTTGTCAACCAAACAGCGAGATATTTGAAGAGGGTTACATTGCTGGCTTCAAAAGGACTGACTGGCAGTTAATCATGATGAAAAATTACAGCTTATCTTTTGCGAGCTATGTGTATAACCGTTGCACAGATGAACGTAAGTTCCTACTTGTATTTAACAATTATTCCAAGAGCGTTTGTTGGATATGTATAGGTAATCGTATGGGGCCGAGTAAAATTAAGGGCAATTCGGAAAAAATTGAAAACACAAGTGATATTAAGCCCAAATTTTACGAGGAACCTGGCGATTACATGTTTATGACATCGAGGGCAAAATTCTTCAGTTTTATTAGATTTTTTGAGTTTTTTAAAAACCTACAAAGGCGGATTTCAGTATGACGTCATTGTTTACATTTGCGTCATTAACATAAATCAAACTTCAGCATTGGAACAAAATAAGACCAAAATTGGATAGAGTATCGCAAAGTGAATAATCACTGAAAGTTTTAGCTCGCTACATAGAATACTTTGAGAGAAACGGCAAGAGTTGCTTCTACTCCGTACAATACTGAACTGTAAATTTTGGAGTTTTAAAGGCTCTTTTTCCGAAAGTAACCACTTTTTCCGAAAGTATCCACTTTATCAAGCTAAAACTTTAACTGATTACTAACTGGGCTTCACTCAATCGAATTTTCGACTTATTTTGGATGTTAATGTTGGATTTATGCTTTTATTATTTAAACAATGAAGTCCTCCAATACTTAAGAATGACTGCTAAGTTTTATTCCAAACCATATTTCAGCTTTTTCAACACTACAGTCAGTTTCCATATATGGTCAATTTGGTAACGAGATTGAGTGACAAATCAGAACGCTAGCAACGCATTAGTCGAGATTGAAAATTTAACATTTATTCTTTATATTCTTTAACCTTTGAACCGCTATGCATGGTATTTCACATACTTCTTGCTCAACTATTCGCATGATTGCTTCGGTTTTTACGTTGCTCTGCTCTACGATTTTCATTTAGAATTGATTTTTACACTATTGTGTTGTTTAGGGTTTTTTTCATATCGAATCGAGAAATTTTTACACGACTTAGATTGGTATCCAAGTTTGATGAGTTTTATGTTTGTATTAAATTTGTAACAAACACGCAATAGACCTTATCTGATGTTTACGTTACATTCTCTGTTTACGTCATTTTTTTAACGTTGTTGGCAACACATTATTTTTCCTTTCATAACTATATTTTCCAAAGGAGAAAAAGTTGCAAAATAAAAAAAAGATATCCAGTCTAGGCTAAAACACCATCTTGTGAAAGCCACAGTCACCCAATATTAACGACTAAGTACACTACGTTTAAGATCCAGAAAAAAACTGTAGCTATCCTGTCGGAAGAATAAGCCTCAACGTGGATCATTTAAAGTGAATATATCGCAATCTTGAAACTTAGAGTGTTAGAAAAGTTTCTCTTATTTCATTTAAATAGCTCTTCCGGCTGCTGAGGTATTAAGGTTTTTGAAACATGCAAATTGCATAGGTCGTGACATCATGTCAGGAACTTGAAAAGTGGAAAGATCACAAAACAACAAGTATCGATGATCCCGAAACTTTGCACAAATATTTGACACTAACGTATACACATGTTGGGATGTTTTTATGCTGTTGCTATGGCAACATCCTCGGTCGCAGCCCTTTTTTGTTTTGAAGTAAAAAAAATTTGGTACCAAAATATAAAATAAAGAGTCCTCTCTTTTCGTCGTATATGAGTAGAAAATGTTTTACAATAAAAAAACCCCGGAAATTATAAATTTTAGAAACACGAGGTCTATGACTGTCATGTAGCTATGGCAACATTAAAATTCCTATAGTTTAATGTCATTTGATGAGTATGAAGTTATTGCCAAGTTTTAAGTCCATTGCAGAAGTAGTTCAAGAGATAACTGTTAATTTACTCTCATTCGAGTTCCTGACCTGACGTCACATCCTATCTAACTTGCATATTTGAAAAACCTTAATATCTCAGCGACCAAGAGTTATTTTAATGAAACAAACGACTTTTTTCTTCTTTTTCGACATTCTTTCTAACACTCAAAGTTGCATGATTCTGATATATGCACTTTAAGTAAATGTAATCAAGAAATCGAATAATGTAGATATAAGAAATTAAAGTATTATTTATTTTAACTTGAAACTTTTCGTATAGTAACACAATATTAATGTACTCATTCACTTTTAATTCCTTGTTTTTTAGATAATGAGCAAAAGGGAACATTGACTTAATAAACAAGTTTGTTAAAAGAAGAAATGAAAAAGCAAACAGAAAGATGGTGCTTTGAAAACGAAGTCTTTTAAGACTCAACCGCGCTTGAAGAAATAGATTCGGCGAAAAAAACGTTTTTTAAATCAATTGCTGGAATTTGGAATCTGATCGGGCCATTTCAATTTATTATTGTACCCCAGCAAGTTTTATAAAACCTCTTGAAGTTTTAAACGCCTTTTTTTCTAAGAACTTTAAAGAACAACAGGCTCAGATGGGCCAAAATTTAAGAACAATTTAAGAACAAGCTAAGGTTCGAACTAAATAGCTGGTTTCTTTAAAATTTTCCGAGCCTTTTTTTTCGAAAAATAATATATAAAAAACTTACCAAAACAAAGTTACTTCACGATGAAAAGGAAACATGCTGAACGAAGCGGAACAAAAATGATGGTTCAAAAGCAAAGGCGTAAAAGAATAAGAGCACGAACGCATTTCGAACCGGGATTCTTAAGCTTTCTAATCAGAAACTCGACAAACCAGTCGGGCACCAATGCACTAACTACAGAGTGGGTTGTTTCAGTAGGTATATAAAGAAATGAGTGATTTAAATACTGAGAAAAAATTAAGCTATGAACGCATCTCGAACTTGTACTCTTCAGTTTGCTATAAACACAGATCTAACCAGTCGGGCAAGTCACCATGGCACTAAAAGTTGTCTTAGTTGGTATCTAAGCGATTTTCAGCTGACGTCATTGTTTCCATTCTGCTTCATTAACACACAGCTTAAGTCGTAGAAAGAACAGAGATGAACAACAACTGACTTTAAAACTTAAAAATACTTATCAAAATTAATGAGTTACTGAACTTTTGGTTCTAAAAGTGTAGTTTCAAAGAAGAAATTACCACTCAAAAATTGCAAAACAGCTGGAGGCAAGAACGATAATAAGTCACACATTCTTTGTAAAATTTCAAATTTTTAAAACCGTATCTCGGAAAGATTACTCAGCATATCAATCTCATATTTTCAGAAAAAGTTTGTTCTGCAGAAACATTTTATTATTCAGAAGCTTTGTTTCTGTAGCTGAATTAGAAAGAAGAATGTGTATGCTAATGAGGCAAAAATGTAAAACAGAAACTCGCCTATATAGAGGATGTTATATAGACACGAGTGTTTGTTTGCGCCGAAATAAGCAGGGCTAAAAACAAAAAAATGACTTCAGTGATATCTTCACTAAGTATTTACAGGGTTCGTATGGGTCATGGAAAACATGGAAAGTCATGAAATTTCAATATTTCATTTTCCAGGCCTGGAAAGTCATGGAATTTTGATACTGGTCATGGAAAATTGGCAGAATTTAGATCGGTAACGTGTAGAAAAAATTAATTTAAAACCAATCCATATATTTACACAAAATTACACGCCTTTTTGCTGAACAATCAATTATTTCGACGCAGAGAAAGACTCGCTGGGAGGCAGAGCGGTAGAACCATGCGAGAGTTAAATCATTTTACTTTCTAGAGTTAAACTTGGTAATGCTACTATGCCTCAAAATAAACATTCCTTTCATCTTGTTTAGCTTGCATTAGCCAAAAAGGTGAAAAATGAAACTACTTTTGATATATTGAGGGAAGAAACAATGCTAGGTCATGGAATATCGAGAAAAGTCATGGAAAAAGTCGTGGAATTTCAGAAAGTCAAAAGAGTACGAACCCTGGTATGCTGCCACTCGTATACCGTATTTAGTTTCGTATGAAATCAACGAGTGGCATATTTTACAGATAAGGCGTATACCAATACGATAAATGTTGAATGATTCGAATATAAACAAAGAAATTAAGGGATGAACGTATCTCAACCCTGGACTCAAGCTTACTATAAACACAAACCCACTAAGTATTCCAGCAAAATTACGACGCCCCCGCCCCTCCCCCCCTACACACACACACACTACGAGAGAACTAGGCTTTTTTTGTGAATGAATGGAAGACAAAAAGAAATTGAAAGAAGTTCGCAACTCGAATCGCTCACAAGTTAAGGAAAGTTGCATTAGGGTTACTTTCATCAATGACTCGAAGACAAAGCTACTTTTAAAAAGTACTACTAAAGCGAAAAATTAAAGTTTGACTCGTTCGATTTTTGCTTAGACACTTGTTACCGGTTTTTAAAACAAATTTCGCGGAGAAATTAAGAAGACAAAATGCCTATTTTAACGCCAAAGCTGCATGCGAAAACTTTTTAAGCTTATCAGATATATGTGATGTCACATGATTTGAAAGGCAGAAGATCAATCTCGCTTTCGCGTTCAAATTCATGTGATCATTGCGAAGTTTGCGTGGCTGATGGCCCAGTGTTCGAGCAAAAAAACTCACTAGTTGGCTGTAAACGTAGTAGTCCTTTCAAACCACGAGACGTCATAAATCGCCATCATACGTTTTGAATTTTATTCGCACTGAATCAATGCACTATTTTGAGGGCTTATTTCGCGGAAATAAAATAGTCAGGTAAGCACTTTTACCATTTACAGTCGAATAGAAGTGTTTGAAATGCTCTTAGAGCTATAAAAGTAAATTCTAGAATGGCTTCGGTATTATTTTAAAGGTAAACGAACGCATCTTAAATCTGGACACTTCTGCTAGCTAAGCACAAACCACATGGTGATGTTAAGGTGGTGTTACACGATCCAACTTTTAGCGCGATCGTTGCATTAAAAGTTGACGTAACATGTTACACGAACAAACTTTTTCAAAACTTGTCATTTTGTGTTAAAAGTTTTTTAAACCATTTCAAAAACTTGCGACGCGTTGCCGAGCAAAATATTGCGCGAAAAGTCGGCTACGGTACCATGTTACACGACAGTTTAACGCAACATCTTTGCGCAAAAAGTTGGATCGTGTAACACCACCTTTAAATAGCTGATCATAAAACAGACTGCATTTAACACCGTAAACGCGAGTAATGTGTAACCTTTTTGCTGTTTAACGGAACACGTAGAACTTTGTGACTATTGCACGACTAAATCTACACTGATTTTTGAGAACAAACTCAATAAGAACACAAAGGCTGAAATCGCCCAAAAAATTAAGAACATTTTATATAATTCCAAATCGACTTTTTACATTAAACTGTGAAATTATGGAAAGTCAACTTCGAAACCCAAAAAAGTTGTTTGTACACTTTGAAAGCCAACCTATCAAAATCCATTTTTGGAAAACACTAATTATAATTGCAATATCTTTATCCTATAAGGATTGACATAAAAACTCGTAAAACATATTTCTCGACAACTTGTACTAATTATTAATATGTTGACTGATGATCGTCTTACTGGCGTGAAACTCGAGTTACGTAGTTTTTATCACTTTTTACAACGTTCTAAAAATTTATAAATCTTAACTTTTTAAGATATTATTTTATACTCTACGCCAAGCGTATTGAGCGCTCTCTTACTGTGTGGTTCAAACTCACTCAAAGTTATACTAATTATTAAAAGTTTTCCAAACATCAGTAATGAACAGATCACGCTCTAAAATCAAAGAGAGTCTGAACTTGGTGAGCATTCCTTACACTCGATGGTCTGCATGAACACAGCGGTGCTGAATTCTCGCTTGTTGTCCAGCTGAAATGCGATAATCACTTAATTACTGAGTTTCATTACTCTGGGTTCGTCGTAGAACCTAAGAGCTTTTACAACAACATTATGAGGCCTCTGAGGGTGTGCAGCATTACGTCCTCCGTATGTCATTGCTTCTTTGAACCTTGTCATTACTCTTGGTATTGCTGGTATTACTTCTTTGCACAACACCATTACTTCTGAGAACGTTGTCATTACTTCTTGGAACGTTGTTATTGCTCCTTTGAACCTTGTCATTACTCTTGGTATTGCTGGTATTACTTCTTTGCACAACGCCATTACTTCTGAGAACGTTGTCATTACTTCTTGGAACGTTGTTATTGCTCCTTTGAACCTTGTCTTTACTTTTATAACATTGTCATTATTTCCAGGAACACTGTCATTACTTCTTGGAACTTGTCAATTTTTCTTGGGACGTTGTCAATACTCCTTTGAACCTTGTCTTCACTTCTTAGAACATTGTCATTACTTCTTAGAACATTGTCATTACTTCTTGGAACGTTGTCATTACTTCTTGGAACGTTGTTATTGATCTTTTGAACCGTCTCATTACTCTTGTTATTGCTGGCATTACTTCTTTGCACAACGCCATTACTTCTGAGAACGTTGTCATTACTCCTTTGAGCCTTGTCTTTACTTCTTATAACATTGTCATTATTTTGAGGAACACTGTCATTACTTCTTGGAACTTGTCATTTTTTCTTGGGACGTTGTCAATACTCCTTTGAACCTTGTCTTCACTTCTTAGAACATTGTCATTACTTCTTGGAATGTTGCCATTACTTCTTGGAACATTGTCATTACTCCTTTGAGCTTCGTCACTACTCTTTGAAACATCGTCATTACTTCTTGGAACTTGTCATTTTTTTTTGAAACGTCATTACTCCTTTGAGCATTGTCATAACTTCTTGGAACATCTTCATTTTTTGGAACGTTGTCATTACTCCATTGAGCCTTGCCTTTACTTCTTCAAACATCGTCATTTCTTGGAACGTTGTCATTACTCCTTTGTGCCTTATCTTTACCTCTTAAAACATCGTCATTTCTTGGAACGTCATTACTCCTTTATGTCTTATCTTTATTTCTTAGAACATCGTCATTTCTTGGAACGTTGTCATTACTCCTTTGAGCCTTGTCTTTACTTCTTAGAACATCATCGTTTCTTGGAACGTTGTCATTACTCCTTTGAGCTTCGTCATTACTCTCTGAAACATTGTCATTAAATCTTGGAATGTTGTCGTTTCTCCGTTGAGCATTGTTATTACTCCTTGGAACATTTTTCAGAATGTTTTGATCGCTTTTTCGGCGAGCCTAGGTGGGAAGTAGACGTCCTTTCGCAAGTTTTGGAAGTAGAGGTTTGCAATGACCGCTTTTTGTTTCCACTACAAGATAAAGCAAGATTTTTCACACCCTGTGCAATGGGTGAATATCCAGACACAGCAGACTTTGTATGGACAAGTTCAGGGCTTTCGCAGCTTGCAAACTCGGGCAAACAAGGAGCAACAACGGAAGACACTCTACATTGATTGCGATTTATCTCTGGTGTCACAGGAGTTTTTGAGAGTTTAGAAGAAAAACTAGAGCCGGAGGACTTATAACTGCATCCTGGCAATTCGACACTTGCTTCTGGTTTACAAACAATCAGCCCTGTTTTTTTAGGGGAGGATGAACGTTTGTTTCTTCTAGATTTCAAATTTTTCTTGGTGATGACAAACTCTTGCTGGCCAGGACTATGTTGGGGATTACTTTGTTCCTCAACATGATCATCTCTTGTCCTTCTTTCTCTGCTACTTTTAGTGTGCACACAGCTTGTTTGAGGAGCTCCTTGAAGGAGTTCTTCTTCATCAGCTTCTAAAACATGACGTGGACAAGCGCCACTGCTACCGTGGCTGTCGACAACGGCGGAACTTACGAAATCTTCATTTTTCGTGCCAAGATTATTGTCCAGCTTGCACGCTAGAGAAACAATCATTAACAATTACCTACTAGTACTTAGCAGAGTATTTCATGTCTTTTTCAATGAGGCAAGTTGTGCAAAGTTAAAAAGTAGAAAAACATTTTTTACAGAACTTAAATCAGACTGCTGAATCACTAAAAAAGCCCATGGAGTTCGAACTTATGAAGCTGTAGATAGCAGTTAGCAGAATTTCCAGGAATAAAGTTTTAAGAAAGAAGTCTGAAATAAAAAGTCAGAAACCTAAAGTCGGAAATCCGTAGCTGGAAGCCGGGATTTAGACGTTGAATAACCGTATACCAGCTATCGTACTAACCCTTGTCCTGCTATAAAGGTTTCAGATAAACGAAAAATGCTCCAACTTTAAAACCACCGCTTGAAAACGTACAAAGTGACCATTTGTTTTCTTCGTCTTTACCAGTAGAATCTGAAATTGACCATTGCTTCAACAAGTTCTGAAGTTTGTAATTTTGTTGAATTTAATAATTTTGGTTTTTTAAAAATATAGCAGGATAAGGCTTAATGACTACGACTACCAGCCATGTGCATTTTTGTATGTAGGAACGGGATAGTTCTGCATCCTCAGATTTAAAGACTTCGATAAAATGTGTTTTACCGTTATTCACTTCCAGTGACTGTTCTTCAATGGACTGGGAAGCTAACAACAGTGCCCCGTCATCAGCAATCTGCTCTTCAAGATCTTGGACGATCTTTAAGACTTCCTGGTCATCACTGCTGTCAAAGTTTGCCATCAAATCATCATCAATCAAACTGTATTCTTCACAAGTCTTGGAAGCTGGTAAAGGAATTTCCATTGTGGAATCTCCAGTGAAGTCAGTGACATCAACTTCCATTTTTCCAGGCTCCGCTGATTCACTGCTTGTGAACTCGGAATTGCAACTTCTGATATCAAAAGTAAAGTAAAACTATAAATGATATTAAGCACTGTAAAGTCTTCTGTTTTGAAATACTTGCAGAGGAGCGAGCGAAAACTAGTCAACATATTTTACAGTTTGTTACATCCGTGGGTTGATATACTACTTAGAAAGAACAACTACATCGACATCTGAAAATTTCCCCAAGAAAGGTATTTTTGTATAACAACTAAACAAGTCTTATACAAAAAAAACCATCAGTTTTGGATGCTGATTAGAAATTAAACAACAAAGTTGAACTATTACTTACGGAAATAGTGGCTCTACCTTTTCCTTTTATTCATATCTGGGCATATCTGACCCGATGCCTTACTTTACCCTATCTCCCCTACAAACTTAACTTAACTTGATTCTAGTCTATGTAGCAAGCAATTGTCACAAAATTTTGGTTCCGCAGAAAATGGGGCGACCAAAAATGCGCGTAAAAAATTTTGTGAAACGCTTCGTACGCTTACCTTCCCTTGGGAGAACATTCTTCAGCTTCTCTCATTTGGGCCACAGGGTCCCTCATTTCTATCTCCAAAAATTCCTTCAATCTAGTGTAACGTTTCCTCGGATTCCTTCGAATAGCGATCTTTAGATTCTGATCATTGTTTATGATAAACACTTCAGATCTGCCGCGTGTCACTTCTGTGTAGACATGCTGCCAGTTTTGATAGTAATGACTACCTACCACATATAAGACAGATTCTACCTCTGAGCCCTAAAGTAATAAAGAGCAAACGAGGTTCAATTCAACTAAGAATCTATTGACAAATACCATTACCTTAACTTTCATATAGGAAATGACAGAGTGCAGACAACTAAGAAAAAGAAAGTTCCTAAAGGTTAAAATTATTTTTAAAACTAGAAGTAAATATAGTTCCTCCTGTGGGTCTCACTGTGCAGCTCCAACTGCCAACCTTGAAAACTATGAATTCATAGTGTTAATAAATATCAACAGTGGCGTAGCCAGCTTGTAGGCCTGCAGGCCTGGGCCTTTAAATTATTATGACAGGGAGAAGAATAGTATTCAAAAATTTTTTTAATTATATTCAATAAAAAGAAGAAAGGGAACAAATTCGTCAAAGCACCTGGCAGTTAAAACTGTTAATTTGCATGAATGCTGCGTTGTTAATACTTGCCCAAAACACCTGATGTTGATGTTATAAACGAGTGAAGAGAAGAGTTAGCTAATAAATAACGTCCCAGTCCCCAGACCGTGCCTAAGTCATTAGTACGTTTACGGATCCAACGCTAAAAATATTTTTTTTCTTCCGGGGAAGACACTTTCTAGCATTGGCACAGAAGGAACATCTTCGCTAGGTTTTATGGTTTTAGTGCATTTCTGGCGAATTCAGAAATGCAATTTTCAAAAATGCCCCAGGACCCCCAAGAGATTTTCGTGTCTTCGGCGCTCGCTCGGTTATATGGGCCTGCAAAATTTTCAGATCCTGGCTACGCCACTGATCAAATATGCAAAATAACTGTTCGCGCTTTTTACGTGTGCTTCGATTATCGATTATTTTCTACACTAATCGTTCTTTTTTCAATCATTTCATATCAGAATCTCACCAAAATTACATGATATCTTTTCTTCCTAATTTGTTTTCATATGTTTGGTTTTTCTAAAATTTTCGAGTCTTTTTGCTAGAAATTGGCTTTCGCGAGTTAACGCATACATGGTCTGCATTAGACACCATGTCACCGCGGTCACAATATGGAAATCACGGAGTTACTATGTTTATTGGAATTAGCGCCCAGGGCGTTAGTTTAACTTTTTCCCTTTTGATGGGCGCTTAATCGAGGTGGGCGCTAATTTGAAGCTGAGCGCTAATAAATTTCAGCAAGTATCAACTTTATTTTGCGTTAACTTTGCAATGAAAACAATGCCTTGATTTATCAGGTTCAATTAAGATCTTTCAGCCAAACTGTAAAAACAGAAAAAGGGAAAATGCAAGGCCGAATACTGCGAGATATTAAACATGTCTGTGGAAAGACATGATTAGAGGATCGGACAAAGCCAGAATCTGCAGTGCCAAACAGCTGTTTCGTCCTTTTTGGGACTCGTCAGTGACACGTAGCGATGTGAATAGATACACTGGTACGAGTTCTAGCTTATCTGATAGGCTCAAACACTGTAAGTTCTCCTTACACGGTTGATTGACCAACGGTGAACAGTGCAGAATATCAAATTTTCAACCTCGAATATTGCGTTTCTAGCGTTCTGATTGGTTCACCCAGTCTCGGTTATCAGCTCATATACCAAGATGACCATATATAGAAACTGATTGTGTAGTGTTGTAAAGCTGAATTATGGTTCTGAATAAATTTCAGCTGTCATTTTGAAGTATCGAAAGTGTTGCGGAAAACTCAACAAAAATTAATAGAACAATTATTTCATTCGTGCTTGTTAGATATGACAAAACTTATAGTATCCAACGTGCACGCTCTTGGAATAATTTTGTACCACGTGATGCGTTTTATCCAATGAGATTGCACAAAAATTATTGGGTGGGTTATAATTAGTAAATAAACCCCTTCTGTCGACTGTTATATCGGAGGATAATGCCCGCGGCTGATAGATTGTTCGAAACTGAGAAATTTTGAGCCGAAAAGGGGTTTATTTATTTTATAACCCTCCCAATAATTTCTTCTCTGCAAAAATTTTGTGTACAATTGCAGCGATGAAAATTTCTCTCATCTCCACACTAATTGAAGTTGGATGATATGTAAACTCTCAGTTTTAAGCTTAAGATATTTTACAGAACTTTAGAGATTTTACCATTGGTTTAGTTAAACTTCTTATTGAAACTTTTGTTTAGCCAAATCGGACTCGCAGCTTTTTTCCCTTCAAATACGTTTACGACGCACTTAATCGACTTTTTTGCGCTGTCACTGCTTTTGAATCCAGGCATTTCTAAAACCTTCGTTGTTAGACTCGGCGAAACGATCAATTTTCTTGTCTATCAATTCAAACTTGTTCAAAACTAGAAAAATAACGTTTGTTTTATTCAGTTAAAAATGGCCGAGAAAATCGCAGAGCAGTTATCAAATTGGAAGGGGTATGTTTGCTGATAACCTACTTCCGATTTCGTACCACGTGATGCGTTTTATCCAATGAGATTGCACAAAAATAATTGGGTGGGTTATAATTGATAAAGATATCCGATAGTGAACCAATCAAAGCGCGCAGGAAGTGCTGTCCACTCTGTTAAGTAAATACTAGTTGATAGTACGTCGTTTTGCAAACTGTCAGTGCTAATTATACGTTCATCAACATATACCTTTCTTTACAGAACTCAAACCAAATAAGATATTGGGTAATGAGAAAATGGAAAAAATCAAAGAAAGAAAACCACTGCAGATGAAAAGCCGATTTCTCCCAATCTAGCTTTAGAAAAAGTAGGGGTCTAAGTTGGAAGACTTACGTAACCTATCATTGGAAAATGATGCACGAACCTGGTAGGTATGAATGGTTCTCGCCCATCCATGTTTAATTTTTGCCTTCTTGAGTTCTGAAAATTCAATCTTGATTTGCTTTTCCCCATCATCCAATGTTAAAAATCTTCTCTTTGGCTTGCTCGTTATGTCGGTAACATCATCAACAATATGGAAGATTTCTCCGTTGCAGAGACGCACTTCTTTCTCACTGATTAAATCACACAACGTCTGATTTCTTACAATACAGACTTTATCAACGTTCATAAACCATGCTTTCCCTTCGGAGTCTTTCACTTGATGAGCATTGTAATATTCACAACATAAGTTATTAATATTGTCACAGTCTTTCCTTCGAAAAGCAATAAACTGCGATTTCTTCGAATTTAGTTTGCGTTGCTCGAGTAGATTTTTAACTGCCTCATCAAGAGGAAATTTGGTTCTGTTTGTGATAGTGGAGTCTATCTCTACAAAACCTTTATTTGGATCAAAAATAGGATACCTTCGTTCTGATATTCTTGTGGCATTTTCAACAATTGCTTTTGACTCCGAGCGATGATTCGTTCTGAGTGTTTTTCCCAGTCCTAAAGGTGCCAGAGCTTGATAAACATCCGATAAAAAAATTACCTGGTTCAATGGAAGGCAACTGATTACAGTCACCTAACAGTATTACTTGTTGTAACTTTGCATTCTTCATAAGAAAATCTAAAATCGTGGAGAATAGTCTAACTGAGATTAGACTGCACTCATCACATACTAGCACTCGGACATCAGAAAACTTCCAGCTTCGTCTACTGATCTCTGCTCCCTGGCAACCCGTCTCTCGCATCTTCTTCAACTCACCAATAAAGAAAAAGAAACTGTAAATGACGTAATGCAACGTATAAGCCCTGATCTTGGTGCGTTTCCCTAATACGGTTGCGGCTTTCCCAGTTGGCGCCGTAAGGAGAACTGGTCCCATGCTATCATCAGGTTCTAAATCCTCTTCTCCGCTGCAATTTGAGTTCTTTTGACTGTCTTCGTTTGGAACCTCAACCTGTTAGATGAAAATAAACAAAAAATAAACGCAAAAAAAATCACACTCTTTTTTTTAATAAGAAGCTTTTTTACAAAAACATAAGGTTGAAAATCGCCAAAAATTTAAGAACATGTTAAGAACATGCAGAGACTGAGAAAAGGTGAAGAACATTTATTTTATGATGGTAACCTATTGGAAATAATTCATACAGTGTTATTAAAAAGTTGCTTTTCAGTGGGCTTCTTGACTAAAGTTCGCAGATAACATTTTTACACCACGTGTAAACCGCAGTTCTTACAGGTATATCTCACAAATAACACAAATCATGACAATTATTCAAAATTACAGAATGTACTACATACAGTATATGCATTATTAATATTGCCTAAAACCAGTAAAAATATTTTAAGAACATGTTTAAGAACATTTGAGACTTGTATCCCGAAAATATTTAAGAACGTTCAGCCTCAGTCGAAAAATTCGACGTTCTTATAAAAAAAAGAGTGTACATATGAAACAATATGTAAAATATGTAAAAAGAAACTTTTAATTTTATTTCTTGTTCCATAAATAAGAAAGACAAAAAGAAAAAGTCTTGTTGCATGTTCATGAGGAGTTATTTACCCTGAACTGAAGCCTCGTACAACAACCAATTTACTTTCCCTCTTTGGTTTTTAAAATACAAAAGCACATTCAACTTGCATTTTAGTAGAGCCATTAAGAAAGATTACATATGAAGTTGCCTGCGCAGCGGCGCATTGGGATGGGGACTGGGGCGGATAGAAGGGAGAGAAGAGAATGGGGAGAGGGGGAGGGGAGGAGCCTGCCTCTTACCTCCCCATTCCCCCTCATCCCTCTGACTCTGGCCTTCCTCAACATGGGTTGCTACGCAGGTAATGAAGGTTTTGTTTTGAAACAAAACGACCGCACTGCACAATTATTTAGCACACCTTACCATAATTCTTTTTGGGCAAGAGTGCGAATTAGTATCTAACCAGACACCGTAAAGGCGTTCACTGAGCTACCTGTTTGTCAAGTAGCTTGTTCATTTCTCATTTGTTTGCTTCGATATTTTCTTGAGTCTGCGAAACGAGCCAAAATGTACGCTCATGGCCATCTTTTAGTGTAAGTCAACCGCTAACAGTGTGCTATAGTAAACGGTTTAGGTGTAGGAATCAGATTGTTTACCAACATTTTAAAGTATCTTCTTCTTTCTCTCACCACGATCGAGTAAGAAATAAATCCTGTGAGTCCAGATTCCAGAACATGTACTTGAGCTGGCACCATAAAGAATTGTTGAGATCGAAATTTTGTCTGGTCGACGACAACGACCAAGGAAAAACAATTGCAGGCTTTGACTGGGGAATGGTAAAAATCTGAATAAATTATATTGTTTATTTATTTAAAGGGCAAATGAACTACTTTTCGTTGTTGTTAACTTTGTTCAGTTGTATGTACAGAAAAGGAATTCTGATGTAAAACAATGAGAAATATGTATTATATTGTTTTAGGTAGTGTAAAAAGCTGAAATTTCACTTGAAAATGTCTTTGGAGCTGGAAACGACTTTTAAATCATAAAGTGACACAGTTTCTAAACATGTGACATTCTTTTGAGCTTTGCTCTGTAAATTTTTGAAATTGTGGTTTTGCAACTTTGCGAATATGGCCCTCCAGTTTTACAACATTTTCCACTGCAGTGGGTTTCTTTTAAATCATGGGCTGACATTTTACTTTTTTGCAAACCTACTGAAGCTATGAACGTTGTCAAGTGGTATTTTGGCCACGCAATCGTTGGAACAGTTCCACGTATTTCGAACAAGAAAAATGGCTTTAACTCTTTCAAACTGTGGGGGCACTTCATGCCACTTCAAGTTTGAAACTCTGTAACTTTTACATAATTGTTTGGTAAAACACCAAATTTTTGGACTTTTCCTAAGATTTATTTCGTAATGCATTGGTATTAGTAGCTTAGAGTCAAGTATTTTTTGGTTGCCATTGTAACGTGATTTTAATTGACAGCTTCAGTTTTTTGTTTTTTTGTAGTTTTTAGATTATTAATTTTTTTTGGTAGGTCCTAGTTTTTCCCTATTGGTATGTAAATAACATTTAGTTATATCAATTTTTTTCTAGTGACGTCAAATATGACGTTATTTGAATAAATATTTCGCCATCAAAGAAATTTTTTCACTCAAATTGTTTTTAAATTATGTTGACTTGAGACTAAATTTGGCAGTGTTTATAACAATTTTATTAGAAAGAAAATTGAAACTTGACTCAGAAGTTAAAATAACGCCAAAATTAATGTTTTTAAAAGCTACAATGATATCATGTTACTTTAGGCTGCTGACAACACTTTTTGATCTTTTTGTTTTGTATCAATCTGCTAAAAATAAAAACCATTAATTAAGCTGACTTTATCATTATTGAAGTTTCTTTATTTAGTGGTAACATGCATCAAAAATCAATGTCTTCAAAGCCTTAATTCAAAAAGCCAAAGAAAAACAAAAAAAGTGAAAATGAAAAAGTATGGTGTGACATCATAATGACATCATACAACGACAATAATTATGTTAGTCGAATTAGCTACACAAGTTCTATCTAACCTCCAATTTTCACGATCATTTATAAATCTATATAGAGTTACTAAGGGAGAGCCTCCCCCCTCCCCCCCTTAGTCATAGGAATTCCACAAAAGCCCAGTCTGAATAGGGTTAAGAAGTTAAATTATCTGGAGCTATGAATTCAAAAACCCTTTCACTAACACAATGGGAAAAAAATTCTGTCGTATACACTTTAAACAGTATTATGTAAGTACTTCCTAAGTCTTATTTCAAATAATAAGCCATGTACCTGCTTTTGTGCAGCAGATATGACTTTACTGACAACATGCGTCTTGCCACATCCTCCTTTTCCAGACAACACTGCAACAGGCCATTTAGAAATAAGTTTAGCAGCTTCAATCTGGTCGTGGTCCCCACCAAAAACCTGCAATGGCAGAGAACTAGTTAGTTAATTAGTTCTTAACACTGATTTGAACACCTAATGACTCATGATTTATAGTGTTCGAGTCATTAAGTGTTTCTTGTACACATTTTTGAACCAGGTTATTTACTCTTTGTCGGGTTATTTACTCTTTGTTGGTTTTTCTATCCCTTGGTGTTAAGTGAATGGAAACTCCTAAAGTATCGGGTAAAACAACTTTCATTATAGTTTTACTGCTGAAAATAGGCAGCACTTATTTGGCAGATAGCTTATCCAGGCTTTGTACAACCACGCCTAGTTGGTTATTGACAAGTATAGCAGATTTTACTTAGGGTTTGCCAAAGCAAAATCAGGCTATGTCAAAATGGGACTTAAACCCAGGAGAAAACAAACAACTAAGGCATCCTTACTGTATCGATGGATGGTGGGAACTAACAGTATGACACATGAGATTGTGTACAGATAATTTACATTTAATACACAATGCTCATGGCCACAACACAACAACCTGAGGCCTGGGACTTGCTATACACAGGAGACCCAAATCTTTTACTACACCTCCCCTACGGACTTTGAACCTTACATAATAGAAACTCATTGTTCAAAGTTCTTATGGAAGAAACTCTTCTGACCTAGTTGCTCAAAACATTAACTCAACCTTTCTAGTGTTTTAACTATTCACAAACAAGTCTCTGTGGTGGGCACACTGTGCCTCCACCGGGGGTTGTCACTGTTCCTTTTCTTTCTGCATTAGGAGGTCTTCCTGCACTGTTGTGCAGAGGTTCAGGGTTTGTCTGCACTGGTGGTGGAGATTTGCTGGTACTTTGGGTAGTTGGTTTATGTGACTTCAGTTGTGTCATAGGTCACCTTTGGTAGTTAAGATAATCCAACTTCTTTCTCCACACTCTCGCTGCACTATACCTTCTGTTTTTGCCTTTGGGATGTAAACAGGGTCACCCTCAGCTAGCTGTGGCAGTTTACCAACACGGTGTCAGCTATCATAGTTGATCTTCTGCTTTGACTTAAGCTCAATGTCTTTGTTGCAAAACTGGGTTGAGTTAATTGCATTTGGCTTCAGTTGAGATGGAATAGCTGGTACTGTCGTACCTTAATTACATGGCATCAAGAGCTGAGCAGGGCTATATCCATGTTGAAGTGAAAAGCTTCTGCAAGCAAGCTGAGCTAGTTGAGGATCCTGAGATTTTTCGAAAAGTCTCTTTACAGTCTGCACTACCCTTTCTGCCTCTGTTTGCTCGAGCATAACGGTATTGAAGGATGGCCTCAACTAAGAGTAGGATATATACAATTGTGTACAGATGGGGTTTACATTTATAATCTGCCATACTCGTGGCCAACAACACAACAACTGCAGGGGCCTGGGACACAAAATACACAGAAGGCCCAAAACCTGATACTAATACTACACCTCCCCTACGGGCTTTGAACCTTGCATAATTAAACTCATTGTTCAAAGTTCTTGTGAAAGAAACTTCTGACCTAGTTGTTCAAAACATTAACTCCATGTTTCTAGCGTTTTAACTATTCGCAAACAAGTCTCTATTGTGGGCGCACTGTGTGTCCATTGCGGGTTGTCACTGTTCCTTTTTTTTCTGCATTAGGAGGTCTTCCTGCACTGTTTGGCAGAGGTACAGGGTTTGTCTGTGCTGGTGGTTGAAGTAGAATATCTGCTGGTACTTTGGGTAGTTGGTTTATGTGACTTTAGTTACATCATAGGTCACCTTTGGGAGTTAAGATAATCCAACTTCTCCTAGTTGATCTTCTGCTTTGACTTAAGCTCAATGTCCTTGTTACGAAACTGGGTTTGGCTTCAGTTGACATGGGATAGCTGGTTTTTTTTGTGCGTAAATTACGCGACATAAAGAGCTGAGCAGGGATATTACTATGTTGAAGTGGATAGCTTCTGTAAGCAAGCAGCGCTAGATGGGGATCCTGAGATTTTTCAAAAAGTCTCTTTACAGTAACTTTAATCCTTTGACTACAAAGACCTCTTGTTCCGTCTGATATTCATGGACTTTAATGTGAGCTTTGAAAACTCTCATCATGTGCAGTTTTTGCTGACTTTTATTGGACCTGTGAGTGTCCTTTTCGTGTCAGACAGCTTGCACTTTAGTTTCTTGAAATCTGATTCTGGGACAACTGATACATCAACTCCTGTGTCTAACTCAAACCCTTAGGGGAGACCATTCATTCTAGCCTTTATTTCCTATGGGTTAACACTAGGGCTGTTGATTTTGCCAAGGGAAATTGCATCCAGGAAATAGCTTTCATCGTGGTTAACTACATTTACTTTATTACTATGGCACACAGCCTTGTTGTAATGTCCCTTTTCTGATCACTTTTGACAAATGGCACTATTTGCGGGGCACTGTGCATGTGTATGTGTGGGACTTCGACCACATCGGGGTGAGGTTTGCTGGTGGTGCTTTTCTGAAATTTATTTTGATCTTGAGGACTCTTTTTTGGCTTGAACTTACTGCCTTTTGGAATCGTATCAATGTTTTCTGACTTAACAAAAGCAGTGTTTCCTCAAACTACTGATTGCTGTGTGTTATGTTAAATCACAGATTAACTGCAATCGTTCTGAAATATTTTGCTCCAGTAGACCAAACTCGACTTGATCTCGGATTAGCTCGTCATGAAGGGCTGCAAATTGGCAGTGCTCCACGAGGCCATACAAGGCAGTTGCAAAGGAATCAACTGACTCACCTGGTTCTTGTTTCCTACAGTTGAATTTTGCTCTTTCATAAATTACATTACGTTTTTTTATGAAATGCTGTTCAAATTTGCTTTTGACCACTTCCTAGTCCTTACTTTCTTCCACTGACGAGGCAAACGTGGGCATAATATCTTGTACTACCCGCTGTGTAAAGTAGAGTATTCACCTGCAACTGACCCTCACTGTCACTTTGACTGAGCCCTGATGCAGAACGAAACCTTTCAAATCTTTTAATCCATTTTGGCCACTCATTCTGCTTTGTGAAATTAAACTTTTCCGGGGGTGAGATTCTGTAGGAGGGAGCATTCACTGTTAACGGTTGATAACAAGATGGCCCTGGTATCAAATTTTGGTTAATTTTTTCATTCAGTGTTCCTTGACTTATCCTTGCTCTGAATTTAAAATTAAGCCTTTGATTTGGTTGCTTGATTCCTTGATCCCACTTCTGACACCATATATCAATGGCTGGCTGGAACTAACAGTATGGCACATCAGATTGTTTACAGATAATTTACATTTTAATACGCCATGCTCATGGCCATAGCACAACAACCTGTGGGGGCCTGGGACTTGTTATGCAAAGGAGGTCCAAATCTGATACTAACACTACACTTACTAATGAGTCCTGTTGCCTCCTCAGTCAAGATTAACTGAAACTATTATAGCTATAACTACAGCATAGACAAAAGAAATATACGAAAAAACATGAAACTGATGTAATTCCTTACCCCAAGATCAAGTCTTTCAGGCTTAAGCCAAGGTTTCATCGTTATGATCTCAGAAAAACTTACTGCAATGTTTTTCTCATATTTCCTCAAGAGAGGGAAGAATACGGTATTCTGATCCTGCTCTTTGCCCAACACGTTCTCTCCAAACAAGTATTCGAATGCCTTCTGCCAGTGAATCACGGTGTGTTGTTCTGGACAAAATGGTCGACGGTAACACCGTCGGTTCTTTAGTTCCTTGATTGGTATGTATGTGTGTCCATCTTGGTAAGTAATTTTAAATGCGGCATTGTAGATATAGAGTGCATCTTTCATGATAGGATCCATTGCCTGAAGTAAGCCACAGTCCATGAAATTTTTTAATTTGGCTTCACAGCTTATAAGGTTGAACCTGTAACAATTAGGATTAAATAGATTTATGGAATTGCTGTCTTTTGCTGGTCAAAAGAATAACTGTGAGTATTTTTGTAGCACAAGCTTATCTTAACAAAATGCAAGGTCCATGCCATAAGTTTTGGACTAGAGTTAAACTTCCAATTTCATGGCCCAAGCACAAAGCAGCTATCATTTTACTGCAGCATTCTGCACCATCAGTTTACAACTTATGTCAAGAAATTGGTTTAAGTAATGTTTTGACTGCAAGCTCAAGTTAAGATGGTTTAAGTGAGACTTTTTAAAAATAACTTCAGGGCCTGTCTTGAATGTGCTTAAAGAGGGCAGGTTAGGCAGGGATTGGGGATGCAACAGGTGCACTCAGTTCTGCTATGTTATTGTTAGCAAAAATTAATGTCCACAATGTTGGATCACAACCACGAGTACTCACGAAACTAAGTTCCAAGAGCCTTTGATGAGTGACAATTATCATTGTACGTAAAAATACAATTTCTTTCTCGATTGAGCACTTTGAAACCAGTGAAGATATGCTTAAATTGTGTGTAGTAGCAGCAGAAGAGGTCATGAAGTTCTGAGAATGTCAATAGTTAGTCAACCCAGTCTCCTGGAAGTGGGCCAAAAAATGTGGTTGTGAACCATATCAATGCAATTCTTATAATTACATTTACCAATAAACCAAAAATTGAAATCACAACTAATTTCTATAATTCTTGTCTTAAAGGAAGCTTTGGTTGTATTAAGTTCTTGGTCTGAAATAAAACTATATTTTTAACTTTCTGTCAATTTCAGTAGCTCAAATTTGGTAGCTCTGTACATTTATAACTACCGCCAAAGAAAAGTTTGATTGTTTCAACATTTTGATCTCCAGCACTGCCATTTTGAAATGTGAAAAGTTTCAGTTGCAGAGCAAGTCTCAATTCTCAATCAATAATGTAGCAATGAACAAGAATGGATGTGACCCTGCAACGGAAACAAGTCACATTTCAAAATGGTGGTGAGCAGGAAATTCAAACTATGGAAATTATCAAACTAAATGGCTTGGAGTTAGATTTAATCATATTTAGCTGCTGATGTGGACACAGACTTAACAAAAATTTAATCTGACACCAAAAATGATGAACAGCGAGGGTCCCTTTTATTTATTCCTGCCACATGATATCACAGATTCCAGACTAGTCCTTTAAATGAACTGTCACTCAGGCCATTTTGGCATGAAACCCTTCATTTAACACTGGTTGAATGTACAATATTGAGTTTTACATACCTGTCTTTGAGTATGGATTTGTAACCAAAAATCCAGGGCTCATTTTGAAGGGCCTCCTGAAGCTTTAAAAGTTGTTCTAGCTTTAACGAATGTAGAAGATTAGAGGCTTGGTTTGGAAGAAGCCGATGAACATGCTTGGCAAAATATGGCACAAGGAAAGCCTTTCCAGGAGCTGAATAAAGTAAGATTCAACAAAAAATGTAAAAGAAACTAATTATTTATCTACAGCAAGGTATTATACAAAAACTAAACACACCAAAAAATAATAAAAAAATACCAAGTAGTAATTAATAGCAACAAAATAAGAATCTTGAATTTAACTTTTTCTTCACGTAGCCAGCTGGCTACGTATACCAAAAAAAAAACTTTGGTAGCCCAAGCACAAGTTTTAGTAGCCATATATAATGTATTCAATGTGTCTCTGTAGCTGTGTACACAAGAACGATTGCATTTGTTGCCCTAAGAAAAAAAAGCTCATTTGTTCATCACATTGTTTAAATTTTATTAAAAACAATAACTCTTAGCCAAAAGGGTTCCACACAATCTTGTAACAGCCAGCTGGCTACAAGTGCTAAATATCTAGCAGTTAATGTTTATTTTTTGGTAACATTGGCAACCTATAGGTGGCAAGTTTGGCCCCTGTCTTGTCGGTTGACCAGGGAAAAAGGGGCAAATAATTTGGTCTAAATTTCATTTTAACCAAAGATCATATGAATTAATCCTTTAAGCCCCAAGCACGACAAATGTCATGTTGGTAAATTCTCCCAACTGAGTCCTATACTTTCTATATAAACAGTTTGGGAGAATTTGGCTTTTCATCCACCAAAGCATACTTGACTTGATTAACTCCCAACTTCTCATTACCAATTGTATTACTTTGCTTGAGTTATGTAAGGGGAAGTGAGATGTTGATAAACTCTCTCGGGCTGAAAGGGTTAACTTGTCCAACTAATTGGAAGAGGTTTATTTAATTTAATGTTTATAAATATTAGTAAAAAATTACAAAAGAACTACATTTTTTGGCAAGCTCAGATTTGTGGCTATTACTGCACTGAAGTGCCAGGCCCCAGGTTTGATCTGAGAATTTGTGAAAAATCAAAAATACAAGCAATATCTTCAATTTTTGAGTGGCCTTCAGACAGGGGTGGCAGGCAATTGCTCTTGACTTTCATCTTTTACTGGAGATCAACAGACAGCCAAACAGTTGGCAGACAGTTTATCAACAGGTTTCCAACAAGTTACCCACAACCGGCTACCAAACAAAATTATTAGCCTAGTTTTGCCTATGCGATGAACATAGTAAATGTTGTTTAGGTTGATTTAAGAAGGATGATCGAAAACCTGTCTGAGATAATTGTTTTTCCAGGTTCAACAAACTGCTGTATCAGTCAGGGAACAAGTGTTTCTTTTGTTCGTTTCGATATGTGGGAGGTGTGCAAAGAAAGACTGAGGCATTCCCTTCCGCAACTGGCACAATTAAGAACAAAGGAGAAACTACTGCCCCTTAAATTTGATAAAAGATTCTACAATTGAGTGTCTTTTACCAAAAAAAAATCCTTTAGGAGCCACCTCATTTAAAAAGGTGAATGACCAACTTCTAAGAGCCATATATTTACTTTAAAATACATATAACTGAGAGTCTACCAACACCTAATGACAGTTTCTGACTGTTGGCCAACAAACAGTGATCTGTAAGGGAAAAAAAATTACCAACAGTTGTCTGTCAGCCAACTCTTGGTTGTCTGTAACTAAGCCATGGGTTGGTTGGCCACCTGACAGTTTCGGTGAGCTGATCTTCACAATTACCAAAAGAACTTACACACTGGTTGAAAAGTGCAGGGAGTAGCTGTAGTTTTTAGA